>CABHPP010148540.1:0-42859 GCA_902168425.1 Peromyscus attwateri
ACTCATTCCCTGCTCTCTGTCCTGCACTATTCATTTCCAGTAGGCCTATTCACGTTCTTATACTTTTCCTTCCCTAATAAAACTCTTATAGTGGGTTCTGTTATACCTCATGCTCTCTCTTGCCCAGTAAATAGTGCCGCAAATAAATAACACCCCATTCCCTGCTGTCTACCTCCATTCCAGTTTACCCAGGAGATCCTAACTATTTCCCCTTCCTGGGGCCCTCCATGCATGTCCCTCTTAGGTCCTCCTTTTTACTTAGCTCAGAGAAGCTTCTTATTGCAGTTAACAGGAGTTAACACAGAGATACACAACTGAGAATATGTAGAGAGTAAGAATTTGGAGCACTCAGTCCTGAATGGGATGTTGTCATTCATCTCTTTCTGTTAAATCTCAGAGATCTGTGCAGAAGGAGAGTGGGAAAACTTGTAAGAGCCAGAGGTGCTGGATGACTCCAAGGAAACTGGTTTCCTGATACAACAGGATTGATGTGCATATGACTTTACAGAGCCTGTGGCAGCACACGTAAGACCTACACAGCTCTTGTCTGTATTAGTCAGGGTTCTCGAGAATAACAGAACTTATAGAATGAATCTCTATGTACATATAGAAGATGGATTTATTAGAATGACTTACAGGCTGTGGCTGTGGTCCAGCTAATCCATCAATGACCGTCTATGAACAGAAGGTCCAAGAATCCAGTAGTTGTTCAGTCCATGAGGCTGGGTGTCTCAACTGGTCTTCAGTATACACCAGTAGGTGCTAATGGCAGCAAAGGAATGGACTTTCTAGCAAGGCGGCAGTAAGCCGGCAAAGAGCAAAACCTTCCTTCTTCCATGTCTGTTTATTCTTCCAGCATTTGGTGTGGCCCAGATTAGAGATGGGTTTTCCCAGTGCAAAAGATCTGGATTAAAGGTGTGTCTTCCTGTCTCAAAGATCCAGATTAGATGTGGATCTTCCCACTTCAAATTAAACAAAAATCCCTCACAGATGTGCCACTCTATTTTTGGGTTTTAGCTAATTCCAAATATAGTCAAATTGACAACCAAGAATAGCCATCACAGAGTCCCAGGACTGAGAAGGGGAAGTGGACAGGAATCTCATCCTGAACCAAGAAGCTATTTGCAACAGAGAGCTGCTGGCAGAGGGAAAGTTCTCTCCAATGGAGTGTCACTGGCTACACTAACCACATTCCAGACATGGCAGGCTCCATGCCCAAGAATATTTGGCCAAGACAAAGCTCCATGTTTTTTTTTTTTTTTTTTTTGGTGGGGTTTTTTTTTTTTTTTGCTTTGTTTGGGCGTTGCCCCACCTTTTTGGTTTTGATTTTCATTTTTTTGTTTTGTTTTCTTTGAGAGAGAGATAACATGAAGTTGTGTGATAGGGATGTAGGGAGGATCTGGGAGAAGTTGGAGGAGAGGAAACATGATCAAAATATACCATATGAAAAAAAATTATTTAAAAATAGAAATTTTAGAAATGAAACTGATCTCATTAATAATAGAATATTATTCTTTTGAAACATTGTTCTATACAATCAATGAGATCTTTCCAGTTGATACAAAATGAGTGAGTCCAGAGGATATTAAGTGAAAGGATCCAGATACTAAAAGTACTGCACAATATCACTTATATGTACAAGGTAAATATGTAGCTACACACAGAGAGATCAAAGTAGTGGTTACCAGGTTGAGTACAGGGAAGGTAGATTAGAGGATTGAAAGCAGCAGATACGTAGGATGAATACACAATCATATATTCACTAATAATTTGGCAGACAATGAGAATGAAGTAGATAAAAATTCTTTCTGTTCATGAATGTATAGAAAGCAACTCATGTGAGACTGAGTCAGTTACTTCACTAGAAAAATGGAAACAATAAAATCTGGAGAGAGAGAGAGAGAGAGAGAGAGAGAGAGAGAGAGAGAGAGAGAGAGAGAGAAATTGTCAAATTGAACTCAGTGGCATCATTTAGTCCAAATACAAATGCCTGAAAACAGGGTAACTAAGGGAGTAACTTACAGTTCTAGCCCAAAACATGGAAGCCAAGGTGCAGCAGTGTATTTCTGGCGTAAATCCCACTGTCTGACAGTTGTCTGATGCCCAGGAGCAGGACATGGTTCTACCATTCCTGACAAGAGAATGTTATCCTTTCTCTGTCTTTTTGCTGTTTCAGTTCTGGCCCTTAAGCAATAAGATGTTGTCTTTCCACACTGGTGACCATGAATCTTCTTGATAGTTTATAGCCTAATCTTTTCCAGACTCATCCTACCTCCTCCACTCCCAGTAATGTGTTACCAGCTACCAGGGCATTCCTGTGCTGAGTCAAGATAATACATAAAATAAACCATCATAGAAACCTGTGAAAATACTCTCCAATGTCATGTTAAAAATCACAGTTATGTTATAAATGAATAGTACAATCACAATATTAATTCTAAAAATTTTAGTTTCTGTCTGTTATTTTCAAAACAGTATAGGAATGGCTAGAATCATGAACTAAACTGTGAAGCAATAGAGTGGGAAAAAGACTCATTGAAAATAGGGTAAGCTGAATTACATTGTTTTAGAAATCAGAAAAATGTTAAAATATATCTGTGGAACTGAAACTAGGATCATAAACTACAAACAGAAAATTGTTTTGTCAGGAAGGACAGCTCACAGAGGTAAGTAGAAAAATAAAATTATGGAATAGAAGATCATAGAAAAGAAAGAACATGGAGAGCTGACATTGGAGAGTAAAAGTGAAGTGAGACTTCATATTCATAGAAGAAAAAAAAATCTCATCTTAAAACTGGTGCAACTCAAAACTCAAGTCGATCTAAGCATATCAACATAAACCAGATACACTGAACCTGACAGAACAGAACGTGTGGAATAGGCTTGAACTCACTGGCACAGGAGAAGACTTCTGAACCGAAAACCATCAGTACAGTCACTAAGATCAACTAATTACTAAGTGGGACCTCATGAAAGTAAAAAGCATCTTTGAAGGTTCCTTGCCTCATAATGTTGTGGCAGGGCTTTTCTTTTATTTACTGTTTTAAATTTTATCTTATTGTTACCTATTTTCATTTATTTATATGTTTTTATCTTCTCTCTTTTTACCCTAAAGGTCCTTTGTGTGTGTGCTTTTTAAAAAATGGCTTCCAGTTCAGTGTTTTTATGGGATTCCTGAGTGGGTGAATGAGTGAGTCTCTGTTTCTTGTGCCTTTTCTTCGGGTCTTTGCCTTCTCTTTGTCTTACTGAATTCTGATTTGTTAGTTTTTCTTTTATCTTATCTTATATTTTATTATTATACCTTGGAAAGCAGTTTGTTTTCTAATAAGAGACAGAAATGTGGTGGATTTGTATGGGAGGAAAGATAGGAAAAAACTTGAAGGAGTAGAGGGAGGGGAAACCATAATCAGGATACATACATGAGGAAAAGTCTATTTTTAATAAAAGGAGAAAAAAACCTGGTCATATGTAGAGCAGACAGGCTTACCTCATATGTAGAAAAATGAATGAAAAGACTTTGCTACAAATTTGATGAGTTTAAATGTGTTCTCACGACTTCAGGGAATTCCAAACTCAAAGATTTTTATAGAGAGCAGGAAGAAAAATAGATTTTCTATTCTAGGGAAAGTATTAATTAGGCTTTAGATTATTACAAAAACATTCCCACAATAAACTAAATGAAAATAGTGATATGTCCACAACTTTGAGAGGATAAAGGGTGAGAATCAAGTCCTGCACACAAAAACAATTTTTACATTTATGAGTGAACATAAAGTTTGTGTAAATGATAAATGTCCCCCACATTTGAATATTGGTGCTGTTTAAGGACATGTAGTGTGCCACTGGGGGCAGGCTCTGAGGTTTTAAAAGACTGGCCATTTCAAAACAAGGCATTTCAGCTTCCTGCTTGAGCTTAAAGATATATTCTCAGCTCTTCCTGCCGCCATTCTTGGCACCCGTTTTTCCTCTTCCCTCTGATGGTAATGGACTCTTATCTTCTAGAATCACAAACACAAACCAAACTCTTCCTTCTTTAAGTTGCCTTAGTCATGGTATTTCATTGCAGAAATAGAAAAGTGACTAAAACAACAATAAAAATAATTCTCAATCATAGGAGGCCCCAGATCACATGGCATTAATGCTCTTAAGTGAACTTTAGGGAAATTTATCAAGGACCAAGCATTCAGCACATAATTTCAGTTCCTGGAACCCATGGTGGAAGGAGATAACTGATATTTCAAAATTCTTCTGACCTCCACATGTACGCCACAGTGTATACACACACACACACACACACACACACACACACACACACACACGCATACCCAATCACTAATAATAAACTTTAAAAATTTAACTATAAAAATTAAAAATACATCAGATGAAGTTGTAATAATGCAAATATTAAGCCGGGTGGTACTGGCACACTCCTTTAATCACAGCAGTTGGGAGGCAGAGCCAGGCAGATCTCTATGAGTTCAAGGCCAGCAGGGTCTACAGAGCGAGATCCAGGACAGGCACCAAAACTACACAGAGAAACCCTGTCTCAAAAGACCAAAAAAAAATGCAAATATTAATTCAATAATTCTATTAAAGACAGTGAAATGTAGAATGAAATTATTAAAAATAAATGGTTTCAAAACAAGAAGGACAAGGTCATCCTTAAGAAAATAATTGCAGAACAAAAAATTAGCAGTAATCTGCATGTAGGGTGAATAGGAATGCTGATTTCATAAATGAAATATCATAATATCTTATTTTATTCAGTACCAATCATTAAGGAAATGTATTCATTTATTTAACGTGATGGTAACTATTAGTAGAATAATAAAAGGATAAGTATATAATTTTTGTATTTGTAGGCATGTATGTATACATCACATGAACCCCACACATGCTACAATAATTTTAGTTTTCATTAGGCAAAACTAGGAATCAATAGAAATTTCAGGGAAACATTAAAAAATGAGATATCAGTGTGTTCAGTAATAACTCTCAGTGTGTTGAGTCTTCAATTAAAAAAATGAATATTCTCAAAGTGAGTCAAAAACCAGTCAATTATACACTCTTAACAAAGACTATTTTCAGGCCAAATTTGGATACATTAAAGTAAAAAAGCGAAGCTATTTCAGAACAGCTGGGGAGGGGACAGTGCAAGAGGAAGGAAGTGGCTGCTACACTGTTGTGAGAGCGTAAACATGGTGAGGGGACGGCACAGCAGGCAGAGTGACGATTACTTCCTTTTTGTAAGGGACAGTTTGTCCATATGTCCTATCACCAAAAGGAAAATAAAAGGAACTCTAAACTAATACAAAATTTTATTAGCATTTAATATATTGATTTGATAAACCATTAAAATTTTAATGGTAACCAAATGGTGTAATTTAAAATTTTTGAGTATATAGACACAAAGAATTAACTATTTGTTTCTCATGAACAGATGACAAACCTTTTCCAGACTTCACAGACGAGTTGACCATAAATTAAAACACAAAACCTTGATAATTTTAAAAAGTAAAAATGATCAATTTCATTCATTTACCACAAAAGAATATAATTGTAAATTGATAGCAGAAAATTCATAACAAACTTAGATATGTAAAATTTTACTAAAAATTATGAAATGCTTTTTTGGTACTAGCTCCAAGATAAACAAAAAAGAATTAATCAGTGGGCTGCCAATAAAAGGCCACTGCCACATGCAGGTGATTTGCTACAAGAACTCTTACCTCTATGAGCCCAAGGACAAGGCTACTAGGAATTTCATTCAGAAAATAGTAGAGGCCATTATCATCAGGGACATCTCTGAAGCAAGTATTGTTGATGCTTATGTGTGTCCCACAGCCTTTGTGAAACTGCATTCCTGTGTGAGCAGTGCCAAGTCAAGGTGCTCAGGAATAGATTTTTTTTAACCCCCCACTGCAATTTACACCTACTGTTGCTACCCCAAGGCCTCCACCAAGGCCTGTGCCAAGAGCTGGCTCCATAAGGGTAGCTCTGTAAGGCTGGAACAAGAACCTTCGTCTAGAAAAATTAAATAAAATGGAGATTATTCTTTAAGTTGAAAAATTGGAAGGACATTAAAAATCCATTAATTGTACCCAATAGAATATTATATATTATGTTAATATATAATATATTATTACATACCTAGAAAATAGAAGAAAACTTGCACTTGAGTGGTGTCTTTCGGGGAAATCAAAGAATTCCAGTACAATGAAAGATGGATATAATAAAAATATGTTGTATTCATCTATGAATTATTTAAAGAATAAAAAATATGCAAAAAAATTATCAAGGAATTTAAATGTGGAAAAAATGCCTTGCAAAGCATTTTTTTTCCCTCAGAAAACTGTAAGTACACCACTCTCTGAGTTGTTCTCCAGATTTGGAGGCTTTCATAACAAAGGGTTTTGGAAACTACAGTGTGAGAACATCATCAGTTAGAGTCCTGTCATTATATTCATGCTTGGAAGGGGAAGGTGTTTCACAGGCAACTTTGTCATTTCCCATGATGAGAACAACTTCCATGTGAATATTAACTGGGAGAACCATATACTTTGAGATGTTTTGAAACATCACCCTTGCAGCACCGTGGAGAATTATAGTTTAAACTAATTTGTGCCCACAAAGTCCAAGCTTCCAGAGCATGTGCCCATTCAGGTCATTTATACACTTTAATACAACTCCATAATAGGACTTATTCATGTGACTGTTTGAAGCCTGGTGGTATAATCCTCTCATATGACAGTGTACTTTTTGGAGCCAGAAGTAAACATTAAAAAGGCTCTCAGAGTTCATTTGAGTTCTGTCCAAGTTATCACTCAGATAATCCTTGCAAACTTCAGTTTGTACAGCATGATCAGGGTCTCTGGGAAGAAAAATGTCACAGTGTTACTTTTAGACTGAACTAAAATCTAAAATTGTAAGACGGTCTCTCTTAGAAGACCATGTCCCTTTAGTAGGAACTCGGGATTTAAATGCTGTATCTAAGAGAGCAGGGCAACTTGACTCTTTCTTCTTCTTTTAAGATGTGAGACTAAATGGTAAAGCTACAGGTAAACGTTAGCTTCTTCTCAATTCAAAATGATACCTTGTTCAGGGCCATCCTTAGCTTCAGCAATGGCTAGGTGAGACCTCATCTCAGAAAAACCTAAATCTAACGAAAAAGGATAATGTGCCTTGTTACCACCTAGAGATTCAATAAACCACTATTTTCCTGTTGAACTTCAGTTTTGTATCTTTTCTCTGGATTTGGTCAGTTTTAAAACACAGTTGTCATAGTTAGGCATGGTGGTTCACGCTACTGATCTAGTGATCCCAGCAAAGGCTGAGGCAGGAGTCACAAGTTCCAAACCACCCTGGGCTACATAGACCATGTCTCCAAATCCTTGGTGGTTCTGCCTTCTGCTCCCCTCAGCAGGTGCCCCTCCACTTACCTTTTCTACCTTAGCTTCTTCCTTGTCTCCCTACTTGAAGCCCCTAACTTCTTTACATAATTTTTTTTTAAAAAAAGGTTTTTAAATGGTTGAATAAGGAAAAGTCAAGCATTTTTTTTTTAAAGAATCTGGAAATAAAACCAACTTAAATCTTGTAATCCAAAATTACACTCAGAGTATGTAATTTCAAAAAAATCCACTTTGGAAAGCTCATTAGCATCTGTTAATCAGTTATTTCACTTATAACATCAGGATAATGAAAGCTAATCATGCACAGGTCAAAGTTTTCACTAGTAAGTTTTGTTTTGTTGTACCTGCGTCGCTCAGCTAGCTTTGTGATAACTGTTGAAATCCAGAAGTTCAGACACAGACCTAATACACCACATCTTTTGCAACACTTCACTGTGGTTTGGACCAGTACACTGATAAAGTACTCTTGCCTCAAGGAATGAAATAATACCTTAATAATTAAACTAATTTGGTAATATAATAGTTGCATATCAATGAGTCTACCAGATTCATAAACCAAAATAATATAAGAAAGAATAGAACTTAAGTGCCCTTTGTTAATGTTCATATTTTGGAAAAGGATA
The DNA here is from genome assembly GCA_902168425.1 of Peromyscus attwateri. NCBI lineage: Eukaryota > Metazoa > Chordata > Mammalia > Rodentia > Cricetidae > Peromyscus > Peromyscus attwateri. The sequence goes on from CABHPP010148540.1 coordinate 8,033, forward strand.
AATATATATTTTGTAAAAGAACATTAAATATTTAATTAAATATTAAATGTTGTGGGAATTAAAAAGAGATAAGACACTGTAAATAAAATTAACATGAACATATTTGCCACATTCTCTAGAAAATTTCTTTTCTATAATATTTTATTTTCATAATATAATCTTTTAAACAATACTGTTGCATATGCTAGTGAGAGTGTATCTTTTTTTGTGAGAGTGTATCTTAGGATGACTGATGAATGCTTTGATTTCAATTCTAGGGAAAGAAAAACAGAAAAATATTGAGGAGTAGAATTTTTATAATAGAATATATTTCCATAATTTTTTTCCAATTAGATTTTAACAAGAATTTACAAAAGATCAATATACTTCATAAAATATATGTAAAATGCATTAAAATTTTTTGAGTGTTTTGGTTGCATGTGTGTTTGTCCACCATGTTTTCTCAGTACCCTTGGAGGCCAGAAGTGGGAATTAGATCCCCTGGAACTGGAATTACAGACAGCTGTGAGCCACAACTGGGAATCAAACCCAGGTGCTCTGGAAGAGCAGCAAGTGCTCTTAAGCATTGGGTCATCTCTCCAGCCCCATGCATGCTTTTATTACCACTGTATGTTATCAGCGTTTTCACACTAGCTGTCTGTAGACGAATTTCTAAACATTCTTATTAAATAAGAAACACAGAGCCAAATATTGGGGTGAAAGCCATAGAGATCAGGGAAACAGTGGAAGCCACCAGCTAACCTTACTCACCATGCTGCCTTAGCTTCCTCAGAGAGCTACTTCCTGTCTACCCAGGCTTTCATTGCCTTGTTGTTCTGCCCTCTCATTGGCTCTTAGCCCAGCTACCTCACTTCCTTGTCACTGCCTGACTCTTGTTTATGGCTGGCTCTGTCCTCTGATCTCCAGGCAAACTTTATTTATTAACATACAAATAAAATATCACCACATTTCAGCACAAATAAAATATCACCACAGCTGTCTTCGTGACTAATACACATTCAACTTTCCTTCCTGTCTCTTCATGATTTGGTAAGTTGTTTCTTTATAGCTCTGAAAGATTGCCTATTGTCTGTATGGAACACAGTTTACCCATTCACCTACTGAAGGAAATCCTGATTAGCTCCAAATTTGGGCACTTATTATTAAGCCTACTGTAAACATTCATGTGGAGGTTTTGTGTTGACTGAAGTTTCATTTCCTTTGACTGAATAGCGAAGAACATAACAGCTGGAATATAAGCATATATATATATATATATATATATATATATATATATATATATCTCCCCCTTCTGGTGAGGTGACTAATAAGACCTTTAGTCCATTTTGAATTAGTTGGCTTTCTATTTTCAGAATGTATTAATTCGACAAAGTAATGTGTTTCACTGCGGCATTTCCATGCACATGCGTGATAATGTTCTTTGGTCATGTCCAACCCCTATAGTGATCTCTCTCCTGTTCCCTTCCACATCCTCAATAGTCCCAGTTCTCCTTTCATGTCTTATTTTCTTTTTTAAATTTCATGTATTGGAGAAAAGATGTGCTACTTTACGTGAGTCTGGCTTATTTTGTTCTTCTTCATGACTGAATGAAAGTCCATTGTGTGTATGTGCCACATTTTTTATTCATTCACTATTAGCGAGCACTAGCTGATGAGCTGGTTCTATAACATAGCTCTTGTGGCCATTGCCACAGTAAATAGAACTCTCAAGGGTATCTCAAGGGTAGTTGACTGATGCTTGTGGGTAAATGACCTGAAGCGGAGCAGCGGGACCATATTGCTGTTTTAGTTCTAATTTTTTTGTGAAGAACTTTAAGGCTGATTTCCATATTTACTAGACATTACAGGAGGGCAAATGAGTTCTTTCCTGTCCCTAAAATAAATCATTACGGTAACCTGGTGCTGTTTGTTTTCTTATTGATAGCTGTCACAAGTAGAGACAGAATCTCCATGTAGTTTTTTGATTTGCCTTTCCCAGATGGCTAAAGTCGTTGAGTCCTTTTTCATGTACTTCTTGGTCATTTGTACTTTGGAGAAGTTTATTTGCCCATTTATTATTGAATTATTTGTCTTTTTTATTAGTTTTTGAGCTTCTGCAGTATTCTGAATATTAATCTTTGGTCAAATGAAGAGGTGGCGAAGACTTTCTTCTGTTCTGTAGGCATTCACCCTGGCAATAATTTATTTTGCTGTGAGAAGTTCCTTAAGCAGATGCAATGCAATTTGTTAATTAAAAGGATTTATTTATTTTTTTAATGTATGTGTCTGCTTGTGTTTCTGTGCGTGGGTGTGAGTGTCTTTGGAGGACAGTCGTGTAAGTTGGGTCTCTAACCACTTCCAGGTGGTTGCGAGCTGCCTGATGTGGATGGTGGGAAACTAAACTCCAGTCCTTTTCAAGAGAAGCAAGTACCCTTACTTGCTGAGCTATCCCTCCAGACCCTCATCTTGCATTAAGGCTTTTGGTCTAAGTTGAATTGATGTCTGTACAAGGTGAGAACTGAAAATCTGGATTCTGTTTCTTCCAGTAGATATCCTGGTTCTTTTTCAGCAGCACTTATTAAAGACCCCCACCCTCTCCCCCTGCAAAATCTTTTCATTTGTTTGCTTTGTTTTTGTTGTTGTTTCGGAGTGTGTGTGTGTGTGTGTGTGTGTGTGTGTGTGTGTGAATATAGGCTACATGTATGTAGGTGCCAGGAGAGGTCAGAAAACGGCATTGAATCTCTTGGAGCTGGCATTACACACAGTTGTGGCCAATGTAACATGGGTATTCAGAACCAAACTTGGGTCCACTGGAAAAGCGGGAAAGATGCTTTTCACTGCTAAGCCATTGTCCAGCTCCCATGTTCTGTTTGACTGTCTACATGCAGTATCGTGGCAATGCCATACGGTGTTGTTACTATGGCTTTGTAGTATTAATATCTGGAAATCAGATTCTGCGATACCAGCTCTGTTCTTTTTGTTCAGTATTGCTTTGGCTGCATGGAGAACATTTACAAGTCCATATGAATTTTAGGGTTTTTTTTGTTTTGTTTTCTGTTAAAAACCCGTTGGAATTTGGATGGGACTGCATTGAATTTGCGGATTATGTTGGCTTTTCCTTTTCTTCCTCTATCCCTTCCTTCCTTCTTTCTTGCTTGCTTGACTAGGTTTGTCTTCCTGATTTGTTTTTCAGCAGGTTTGTTATTGGTATATTGAAAAGCTATTGATATTTGTATGCTTATTTTATATTCTGCTACTTTATTGAAAGTGGCTATCTGGTGAAGTTTTCAGTTGTTGTTTTGTTTGCTTAGTTTGCTTTTTACCCAAGTCTAAGGCCATATCATCTGTGATCAGGGATGATTTGATTTCATTTTCTATTTGAATCCCTTCTATTCTCTCTCATGTCATATTATTCTTGCTATGGTTTCAAACACTGTATTGCATACGAGGGGAGAGAGTGAATATTCTTATTTAATTCCCAATTTTAGAGGAATTTTCTCAATGTTTCCATATTAAATACAGAGCCCTTTTTTATGTGCTTGCAAAGTTTCTGTACTGTCTTTTTCTCTGAATTTTTTTTTGTGGTCTGATAACATGTAAGATATATATTTTATTTCTTAAAGTTTTAAGGACTAAAATTTGCTCAAAGTCAGCTTTGTAATGTATGAGTTAATGTTGACATTTAAACCAATCATCATGAACAGTAATGTTAACTTATTATTAAAGAATTGATTTTTTTAAAGTTAGTTTTATTGATATATACATGTAATCCCAGCATTTGGAAGACAGAGACAGGGGCATCAAGCATTTGAAGTCAGCCAGAGATAAACAATAAGATCCTGCCTGAAAACAAAACAAATAAGAAGCAAAAGTCAATAAATGTAGTGTAGCCTAAATGGACCTTTCTATAGAGTCTACCCTAGTCTATAACAGTATTCTAGGCCTTTATGTTCACTCACTCATTGAAAGTGTGTGGTGGTATTGTTTTCCCCAAAATATTATGCACCCTAATAAACTTATCTGAGGTCAAAAAACAGAACAGCCACTAGATACAGAGGCTAGAAAATGGTGGCACTCACACCTTTAATTCTAGCATTCCAGAGGCAGAAATCCCTCTGGATCTCTGTGAGTTCAAGGCCACATTGGAAACAGCCAGGCATGGTGACACACGCCTTTAATCCCAAGAAGTGAGCCTTTAATCCCAGGGAGTGATGGCAGAAGGCAGAAAGATATATAAGGGGTGAAGACTAGAAACTAGAAGCTTTTGGCTGGTTAAGCTTTTAGGCTTTTGAGCAACAGTTCAGCTGAGATCCATTCGAATGAGGACTCAGAGGCTTCCAGTCTGAGGAAACAGGATCAGCTGAGGAATTGGCAAGGTGATGTGGCTGTGGCTTGTTCTGCTCCTCTAATCTTCCAGCATTCACCCCAATACCTGGCTCCAGGTTTGTTTTTATTAATAAGAACTTTTAAGATTCGTGCTACAAAAGTGGAAACTTCAAGTCCTGCAACTTCCATTTTTTTTTTCTTCCGAGACAGGGTTTCTCTGTGTAGCTTTGCACCTTTCCTGGGACTCACTTGGTAGCCCAGGCTGGCCTCGAACTCACAGAGATCCACCTGGCTCTGCCTCCGAGTGCTGGGATTAAAGGCGTGTGCCACCACCGCCCAGCGCAACTTCCATTTATACTACACACCTTATGCAATTGTACTATAATTTATTTACACCACAAAGGTTAACCCTGTATCACAGCTGCTTCTGGGCATCAGAAGAATAAATATCATAATCGTATGGGCTTCTATCCTGGAGCATTAGGCTATACCATTCAGCTCCATGTGTGTTCACAGAACAGTGAAATTGTCTAAACCCACATATTTCCATTGTTAAGCAGCACATGATTATAAATGCATGTATTACCTTGATTAAATTTTGAGTTAATGATAGTATGTTGGAGAAGCTAGGTGTTGCATTTCTGAACTCTGTAGTATTTTCATGGAATTTAGAGTGAAACATGCAAAAGTGTAAGACAAATCACCAACAAAGAGCCAACAAATCACCAAAAGAACATGGTGGGTCTGTTGGTATATGATCTGGGGAAGTGGAACCTTCTGTGGTGTGATAGGATGGGCTAGACTAAAACTATAACAAGAGTCAAGAAAAATCTATGGACTGGAGATGCAGCGGTAGCTTAGAAACTTGTGAATAGTGTCATGGAGCCCATAAGGGACAAGTTTGCATGTTTCACCAAGTGATGCAGCACTGAGGTAGGCCCTGCAATGTAGTAGTATTTTCTCATTGGGACAATCAGCCTGAAAATAATGACATGGAGACTTCTTATTAATTATGAAAGCTTGGCTTAGCTTAGGCTTATTCTCAATAGCTCTTACAACTCAAAGTAACCTTTATTCATTTATTTTTTTATTAATCTACATTCTGCTATATGGCTTTTACCTCTCTCCCATTCTGTATGTCTGAGTTGTCCCAAGTCTCGCTGGCATCTCTGCCTCTCTTCCTCCCAGAGTCCTCTCTCTCTCCCCGGAAGTCTATTCTCTCTTGTTTAGCTATTGGCAATTCAGCTCGTTATTAAAACCCAATCAGAGGGCATCTTAGGCAAAGACACATTTTTATGGTACACAGAAAGATCATCGCATAACACTGCAATACTTCTAAGCAAAGGGTTTACATATCAGAAAGTCAGAGATCCAGCTGGGTAAGGAAGTTGGTAATTAGATTGGACTGGAGGGATAGACAGAGAATCTAAAGGACAGAAAGAGTAGCCATGAGAAAACAAGTCAACAAAATGAGGCTTGGAGCAGAGACATTCTGATTCCAGCTGAGGACTAGTTACGGACTTAGGAGCCAAGCTCTTGCAGGCATTATTGACACAGAGGTTTTGGCTGGAGGCCTGGACGCTGGACTGGCTCCTCAACTAGAGTGGGAACAGAGATAGCTGCATTTCTGATGGAGAATAAATCATATCCCGCTGATGTATGTCATAAAGGTTCAGTAAAATGACACAGTTAACATTTTATGTGTTTGATAAATTGGATCTGGTATTCTTTCTCTCTCCAGAAGTATATAAGCCACTATATTGAGCCAGAGGGAATAAAAAAAAAAAAAAACTCGCTACTAGAATATTTTTCTAGAACTGATGGCTTCTACAGCAATCATCAAGATTGCTTTCCCACATAGTTTTATAAGGTACATAGAAGGGTGACAATGTTTTCTGGCAGGCCTTTGTCCAATCAAAATTGCTCCCTTCTGGGCTCAAATGTCATTCCTATGCAGAATGGAGAAATAATCCCCGTGTGACCTCTCCTCCTGCTCACCTCCTCCACTTCAGTGTGTCATGGAAATTCCTGGCCATAATTTGTGCTTCCAGGCCCAGGGCACAGCCCTTATTGTACAGCACTTACCTATCTGAGGTTCTCCAAGGCCTGGGTTTGATCCCAGAACCACCAAAGGAGAGAAAAAGGGAACGGAGAACGATTCTTAAACCAAATTTTCACATCTTTATAGGAAGAAAACTGTTACTTATACTTAACAATTAAGTCGCTGTGCTTTTTTTTTTCTTTCATTAATTAAGCTTTAATTGAACCTCTCATCTCTCCTTGAAGTCCATCGGGGAGCACAATTGTAAGGCAAAGAGAATTTAGAGCCTGCCCTCAGAAGCTTCAGTTTGAGTAAAAACCTGAGGCAAAAAGATAGCCCTGTTGGTCAGTGTGATTAGTCATCCGGTCAGGATAGCCACAGACACAAGAGTCCCTCCATGGAGAATTTAGCCCTATTCCAGGTGTGGTGGTGGGGACAATGCCACTGGGGGAGACTCTGGCCCCATAGGGCTGCCAGTTAGAAAGCCTGCTGGATAATCGTATTGAGAAAGGAAAGCAAATCTGCAATTTATTAAGGAGAGATTTTATTTAAAAGGGTTTTTAAAATATTGGAGTGGGTACTATAGCAAGATGGAAACACTCTAACTGTAAGATCTACAGAAATTGGAAAGGTCATATAGAAAAGTTTTATATATATACTATATACATAGTATACATATAAAATTTTATTAGAAGAGAAAAAGACTGAAAATAGTTGCCTAGGGAAGGTGAAATTAGCCATTGCCACGATTATACAATTGGATTTTTGCAGCTGACCTGCTGGCTATCTAGAGAGATTGTGGGCTAGACTGCTGTGAGATGTTCTGTATGGCAAATGTGTTGCTAATAAAGCACTGATTGACCAGTGGCTAGGCAGGAAGGAGGCGGGACTAACAGAGAGAATTAAAAGAGCAGGAAGGCAGAAGGAGACGGCCTGCCAGCCTGCCAGCCAGCAACCACCAGGACAAGCAGCATGGAAAGATGCCGGTAAGCCACGAGCCACGTGGCAAGGTATAGATTTATAGAAATGGATTAACTTAAGATATAAGGACAGTTAGCAAGAAGCCTGCCACGGCCATACAGTTTATAAGCAATAGAAGTCTCTGTGTTTTCTTGGTTGGGTCTGAGCGGCTATGGGACTGGCAGGTGAAAGAGATTTATCCTGACTGTGGGCCAGGCAGGAAAACTCTAGCCACACTAGACTATTGTGATTTCAGTATCTGAGGGTTGGGTAAAATTCACAGGGTTCCAGGAATTGAGACAAGTCTGACTAAGACTTGGTATTTGTTCCATAGTTTGTCTGTATTGGTCAATGAGCACAAAGACTTCAGCACTTTTATATTGTGCAGACAAAGAATGCAAATTGCAGTATGCATTTGACTTGTCATTAGGAACTAAGGAAAGCCTCAGTGAGTCTTATCTAAGTCCTAAGCATTGGTTCTTGACAGTAAGCCTTTTTAGGAATACAAAATGATGCTCAGATAGGTAGGAAATTATTAATTGTAGTTATTTTCCTGGAACACAGGGATCAGAGAAAGTTTAATCTTATTAATATCTAAAATGATGCTATTAAGCAAATAAAGGGGCATTTGAGACAAGAGAACAGCCACGAGGTAGAATAAACATGGCAAATTCAAGAAGCATGAGAAGTTGGTGCAATTGATCCTAGGAGCAGGAGACTGTCGGAGCTAATGCAGCAGCTCAGAAAGCAGTGTGCACTTGGCTCAAGATCGGCAGTCAGATCCACAGAAAACGTTGCCTTGTGAGATGAAGCCAAGTGGTTTTATTGGGAAATCTCAGCAATGTGGATTATCAAACTACCAAAGAGGCTTGTTAGAAAAAAAACTGTTGCCTTTTGAGAAAGCAGTGAAGATACCATGTCTTTATATCCAGAAAGCCAAGGATCAGAGTGACAGAAGTAGCTAAGATACCCTTTAATATTAGTCTCTCTGATTTGAACCTTTTAATAGTATATTTCTCTTGTTATAACAGAAAAGCTGGGTAAGGTGTGAGGGAAACAGGTCTATTTTGATTTATGGTTCTGGGAAGTCCAAAAGCACAGTGTCAGCATTTTCTTGGCTCTGGTGAGGGCAGAAATGAAAGAGCAAACAGGAACATACAAGAAAGGGACAAAATGGGCAATCTTGCATCATAACAACTTAGTCTACGGGTAATTAATCCAGTCTCAAGAGAAAGACATTTAACCTTTCTTGAAGGCTCCATCTCCAAATATATCTACAGGGGCATCCAAATTTCAACATGACATTTTATAGGGAAACACACATTTTAAACCTTATGTATCCAGCAATTATTAAGGTGACTGTAATATGCCAGGAAATGTACTTAGTGCCAGAAAAACAAAAAATCCATAAGATTCTGTAGCCAAAGACTTCATAATAAAGGAGAACCAAACCAAACCACAATAAAATAATAGTAACAATAGATGACCAGTGAGATGACTCAGTGGGTAAAAGTACCTGCTGACAAGCTCGATGATCAGAGTTCAATCCCAAAAACCCAGTGGTAGAAGAAGAGAACCAACTCTTTTACGTTGTCCTCTGACCTCCACAAACACACTGTGGTGCACAAGCACACACCCACCAACGTACATATAGTTATATTATACATGCATCATGTACTCATTTATGAGCAGGGATATACAGTCTTTGCATTATCTAGACTTGCATTCCATCCATGGTTTTTGTACAGGTAGGAGACTAAAATTGTTCTTTGCATTTCCCAAAAGGTTGTTTTAAAAACAAAGGAGAATAGGAATAATAAGGTCAGCATGTCACTCAGCCTACAGAAGCAAAAATGTTTCCTAACTATTGCTCAAGGGAAAAAAAAAATTTGTTTGTCTCTCTCTAGACCAGAGATTCTTACTGGTTAGCGGTATTCCTCTAACTTGTTATATAAAGTACTACTTGTAATATTTAAATCATTTAAATTGGAACTGATGTTGGTGTTTTTAACAGATTTGGTGATTCTCATGTACACAGTGACAGAGAAGCTCAACCAGCTTTTCTTGTGCTGATTCCTCCAACAGAGGAATTGCCTGGATTCAGAGAGATTTGAACAAAGACTTTCTTCACTCACACAGCCTAAACTTTTATTCTAGAATATCCTCCTCATGTGTCTGGTTAGAACATCCCCTTACCTCATTTCAAATGAATGTAGTTAGTGCTGAAATGCATGAACACATTCACGTCTATTTTATAAGTTGATCCTTGTAACAGTAGAGCCCTGAATTACTGCCTGACAGATAAGCTGAAATTTCAGAGAAGACAAGTGACTATGGGTCATACAGGACTTCTGACTCCTGCATTGTTCTTCCTCAACACTGTCTCCTACTTACTTCTCCTGATTCTCGACTGAAATAGACTACACCGTCTATTCTTACAGCCCAGTAGCAAAATTTCATTACATTCCATAAATCTGTTAGCTAAAGAATGTAATTCCTGTTTAACTTGAGAGCCTGTGTGTCTTAAGGCAGACTTGTGCTACAATAATTCCTCTAATTTGTGAGCACGGTTTCACATATATTATGCACTTGAAATAAACTAGACACTAACTCCTACTCTGGCGTAAATGGAGAAAAAAGTATCTCTCTAGAGCATTATTCAACATAGAGCTCATGAAATAATTCGCCGAGGCCCAAGGTTCATCCCGCCTAAGCAAATTAAACACTTTTGTTAGGCCTGATGTCTTTTGTTAGAAGTGAAATGTATAACTGTATTGGCTGTGCACTACAGAGCATCTAGAAGCCATTGTTTGCACTCTGCTGGGACTATTTATACCACAGGATATTGATGCTCTCCTATTTAATCAAAAATATTGCAAGTGAAAATAAACATAAAACCTACATTCTTTTAGTATGCAAAGCCAAAACAAAAAAGTGATATAGAATTGTTTATAAACATTTTGGATGTATTCCTCATTTTTCTTTCATTCTTTTCATGTCTCTAATTTTTGACCAATTGCAGTCAGAACATGTCAGAATATATATAATTCAACACAACCCTTATTATATTACAGGTATTTGTCTAAGTTCATTGAAAAGTAAAATTGAATAATATTGATATTGGAATGAAGAGGTAATAAATATATTTTATCATATATGGAAATGTCTTAGAAGGCTAGTCAATGTGGAGTGTCATGATATTCATACCATAATACCTTCATTCCTGTTAAAGGAAGAATGAAGAAATCACCTAAGAATAAATTTAGTAATTCATGCTTTAGATGAGATGATGAAAAATGCAATTCTGGAATGTTACTGTAAGCAAAAACCTCACTTGCCCCAGGATTCTGATTAGATTTAAGACAATAGACTTTATTAATACACATAAAATTAAGTCAGTTTCAAAAAGTAGACTTTAGGTTTAAGAGCTATTTAAAGTTTATAGAAGCATTTCTATGGAATTCTTCTTCCTCTCCACTTTCCTTTCTCCCCAGTCTGCCTTCCTATTGTTAGCATCTTGCATTGGGATGGCAAATATATTGTAATTGATGAACCCAGTTGGACACATCACTGAGGATACTATTTATAGAAAAGTCTCATAGTTATATAAGTTAAAAGAGGAGCTATTTGTAGATAATAAATAATTAATAGCAGCATTTTATAAAGAACTATGGAGGAAGTAAAGTGTTATTGGGAGATTTTACTGATTAAAACCAACATGTTTAGAGGGACTTTTAAGAAACAAGTTTCCACAGGTCTCGGGGGTAACTTCCAAAGTCCTTTTCTCTCCTTTCTACCTCTTTCCCTCCCTCCCTCTCTCCCATCTCCCCTTCCCTCCTTCCACCCTTTTCTTTCTCTAGCCCTCTTCTGTCATTCTTTTTTATTTCCTTATGAGTCAGGGCCTTGTTGTTTTGCACAGGCTGGCCTTGATCTTATCTCCCAAGTGGTGGGATTGCAGTGTGAGCTATAATATCTCCCTCTAGCTTTCTCTTTTTGCTGTCATGTGTTGTTGTTTGTTTTTGCTCTTTTGGGGGCCCCTTACCCAGCTCTCAAATAAATCACCCACAGAGGCTTATTCTTAATTATAAATGCCCGGCCTTAGCTTGGCTTGTTTCTTGCCAGCTTTTCTTAACTTTAAATTATCCTGTCTATCTTTTGCTTCTAGGCTTTTACCTTTCTCTATTTTTGTATACCTCTTTCTTACTACATTGCTGGTTGTGTGGCTGTGTAGCTGGGTGGCTGGCCCCTGATGTCCTCCTCCTTCCCTTGCTCTTAGATCTCTCCTCCCAGATTTCTCCATCTATATATCTCTCTGCCTGCCAGCCCCACCTATCCTTTCTCCTGCCTTGCTATTGGCCATTCAGCTCTTTATTAAACCATCAGGTGTTTTAGACAGGCACAGTAACACAGCTTCACAGAGTTAGACAAATGCAACAAAAACAAAAGTAACACACCTTAAAATAATATTCCCCAACAGTCATTTTGCCAGGACAGGAAATATCACCTGTGGCATTTAGATGATGATGATGATGATGATGATGATGATGGTGGTGGTGGTGGTGGTGATGTAAACTACAAAGAACAGAGATCAAGGAAAGAAATCAACTTTATTTTGATATCTTCAAGTCATTAAAAACATTCCATTTCTTGAAGTCTTCTTTATGTTAGTTGAAAATCTACTCAACCAGTAAGTCCTCTTTGTTACTTTAGATGTTTTAGTTGATTTCCATTGCTCAAAACATAGTGATATCAGTTTTAAAATAACTACATTTTGTTGCTATGGATGGACATCAAGAGCAACTGCTACAATGAAGATTCTGTAAATCTGGAGAGATAGTTCAATGGTTAAGGGTACTGTCTGCTCTTCCAGAGGACCTGGGTTCAATTCCCAGCACCCACATGGGAGCTCACAACCACCTGTAATTGTAGTACCAGGGGATCCTACACTTCTTTTCTGACCTCCAACGGCACAAGGCATGCATGTGGTGCATATACAAACGTGCAGACAAAATACAATACACATAAAATTTCTTTTCAAAAGGTGATTCTGTAAACAATGGGCAAATAAGGCAATTTTGAAATGGCACATGTATTCTTCAGCTGTTTTCATTTCTATCTGGGTATCATATGTTGACAACATGTTGCATATGGTTGCTGAATACACTAGGAAATACTATGCCTGAAGAAATAGTTTTAGTACATCCAGAAGCCCAAGATTCAAATTTTGATTAAGTTAATCATCCCACTTAACTTGTCAAAAAGGCATAACAATGGAGAGTTCATTACAAACAGAATTTGATATAAGAAGCAGAGAGGAAGATATATAATGCAATTCTCTGTAATATAAAGTTAAAAACAAAATTAAAGCATTCTTTAATATTTGTAAGTGTGCAAAGACTATCTTAGTAAGAAAGTAAACAAATCATGAAATTGTTGTGTATGGTTGGACATGATGCTATCTCAAGTTAGCTGTAGATTTCTATAATGATCCTAACTTCTGCTTTAACTGGGGGGTTTGTAGACGGATGCTCGTTACATTGTATTAAAGACAACAACAATAAAAAAAATCCTTTTTAAACAAGAGGATAAATTTGTGTGAAGTATATTAACAATTTTCGTTTTTCTTTGGAATTAGACACTAGTAAAAGTGTCTTAAGTGGGAGACTTGTTTAAAGAAGTGTCTAAGGCTTTGTATTCTCATACAGCTGCCTTGTTCGATGACAGTATACTGACTTCATTGCTTTGCCTACTTGTTTACATTGGAATGTGACAGACTGTAACCAATAACGTTCAATTATCCCAGTCAAACCCTCCTATTTCTTCCTGCTTTACTGTCTCTCAGGGGGCTTAGCAGTATATTTTCAGTGATCAGTTCTCTGAAATTCTCCCCTACTATGGTGGTTTGAATGAAAGATTTCCCCTGTAGGTTCATGTATTTGAACAGTTGGTCCCTGCTTCATGGGTACATTTGGGGAGGTTGCTGACCAGACCGTTTAAGAGGCAGAGCCTTGCTGGAGGAAGTTCATCACTGGTGGTAGACTTTGAGAGTTCATGTCCTCACTTTACTTCTAACTCACTTTCTTTACCTCACGTCTGTGGTTAGAGATTGGCCTCTCAGCTTCCTGCTTAGGTTGCCTCCTGCCCTGCCTCCCTCACCATTGCGGACTCTCACTCTCGAAAGGTAAGCGGAAGTAAACCCTTTCCTCTATAAGTTGCTTCGGTCATGGTGTTTTATCACGGCAACCAAGTAACGGAGATACTACCCCCTTAGCAAAAATAATTTTTACATCATAGTCCTTTAATTTACAAATTAAATAACTTCTCTATGTCTCTGAGGTCAGAAAGCATTATAAAAAGTTTACAACAACACTTTTGACCAAACAAACCAAATGAGCTTAGCGTGTAAGTCAAAATGAAGAATATATTTGAGTCCCTGCCAGTCTGGTCACCCTGGGATGCTGGTGTAAGTGGTTGGAACTGAAAGAGCAAAGGGATGCTCTCCTCGGGTATTGATTACCAGTAGCCTTTCAACCGCCCTGGCATGCAATGGTAATAATTAATGTCTGCCACATTTTATTTAACTTACAGATAACAACATGTTAATGTTCACATGTACATATGCAAAATTTGTTTTCTAGAATAATCTCCATCTTCAACTAATCTTTTTTATTTTAGACACCTAATTAGTAAAAACTTTCTACATGGTTCTTAGTACCAGATAATTTGATATTTTTCTAATGTTGGGGATAAAGAAGTCAGCATTTAGAGTTGTAGTAATCTTGTATAAAAATAATCATAAAATAACTTTACATTTTAAGTAAGCAAATGCTATACCTGAGACCTTTGACACCCAAGTATGAAATTTTCTTTCTTCATTTCATGTATGGAATGGTAACTGTTCCTTGAAAGCTAACTTTTAATTTACTTATCACTGGTAAAGATAGTTATTTCTTCTGAGAATTAAGAATAAATTTTTTGGAACAAAAAGTGAATTTTTGCTGAATAATGTTCTTGTAGCATATGTAGAAAAGACCTGCAGTGTATTATGACTTAGTTTAATGACGAAACACTAATATAGTTTCCACAATAATTTAAATTAGATGATTTAAAAAATCCTTCTATTTTTATTATTTCATTTATTTTTGAGATTATAATATAGTTATATTACTTCTCGCTTCCTTTCCCTCCCTCTAAACCCTCCAGGATACCCCTTTGTAGCTAGAGTTTTCCTGCCCGGCCCACAGTCAGGACAAATCTCTGACACCCGCCAGTCCCACAGCCGCTCAGACCCAACCAAGTAAACACAGAGACTGTATTGCTTACAAACTGTATGGCCGTGGCAGGCTTCTAGCTAACTGTTCTTATATCTTAAATTAATCCATTTCTATAAATCTATACCTTGCCACGTGGCTCGTGGCTTACCGGCATCTTCACATGCTGCTTGTCCTGGCGGTGGCTGGCAGTGTCTCTCTGCCTCAGCCTTCCACTCCCAGACCCCTTCTTGCTCTTTCAAATGCATGGTCTCTTTTGTCAGTAACTGTTGTTACAAGCACATATGTATATGTATTTACATAAATATCCCTAAAGACATAAACAAAACCTGCTGAGTCTGTATAATGTTACTTGCATGCTTGTTTTTAGGGCTATTTTATATTAGATAGCTAGTTGCTGTGCTCCAATTTTTTTTTTTTCAAAATACAAATCAGGTATTTGTGTGTTTTATTCAGATATCACTTGAGTTGGTTATCTTATTTTGAAAATTTATAGTTCAGATACATTCAAATCCTTTAAAATTGGCAGTAAGAGTTTAAGTATATAGTCTATTTATAGTAGTCTATTTTCTCACTTATGGCTTGCGTATGTAAAAGCCCTAGCATGGAAAGAAGAATTTGACATTGGGAGAACTATCTGGACACACGTGGAGAAAATGTTACTTCTTTTGCTTGTGCCTCATTAACAGATGTAAACAGTAGACTTGTGCCTGCAGTGCACAAATGCAATTGTTTATGCTGGGTCTAAGGACAGGATCACAAAGGCTCTTTGGTTCAGAAATGGGATATAAAACTGTCTCAGTGCTTCCCAAAGAACCCACATAAATGATAAAGTAAATGTAGTGTGGCTAAGTAGCAAGTTAACAACCTGGTGGCTATTGCCTTCAAACCTGTGAGAAATGCCTTCTCTCAAGGCTGGAGCATTACTTCCCCATTGCTGGATCCCAAAGTACTTTGCTGACCCTGAAACTGCTTTCCCTCAGGGTCCTGAGGTTAAGTGTAAAGTTAAAGGATCTCTAAGTCTAAGCAACAAAAACCAAAGCCTGGGGCCTCACAAATCAACATTGTTGCAGACTACTAAAGGCTGTCTCTAATTTTGTTTGTTTGTTTGTTTTGATTTGAGACAGGGTCTCACTTTGTAGCCCGGACTGGCCTGAAACTCACTTTGTAGACAGAATTGGCCTTAAACTCACAGAGCTCCATCTCCCTCTACTTCCCAAATTCTGTGATTAAAAGCATGCACCATCATACCTTGCTAGCTCCAGATTCTTAAACTACCTAGGACTTCAAGCAGCCTGAGTGGATGAAAATGTGTTGACCTCACTCACCTCAAAATGACATTTGAGAACATTAAAATGGACTAGCATGAATATGTTTAAGGGAATGAACTTACTTTGTGGGGTCATCTTTTGTTCCTAATCAATAAATTAGTAATTATCAATATTATATGCAAAAATGATTTAGGAAGTCTCTCCTTTACTATCATCATCCTTTTGCTATTTATATCTAAGGGAGGCTCTCAAGTCCTGCCCAGTAGGCTCCGTGATCGACAGATGTCAATGCTTAACTTACACCACACTATAAAAGTTGGGGCTTTCATGTGGACTTGAATAGCAATATTGCTAAATGATTTAAAACTTAAAACTCAAACCACTCAAAACTCAAAACAACCATTTCGGTTTTCACACATTTCTTGCTTTCCAATGTTGGTAATAAATGAAGAGTAAAATTCTTTTTATTTCGGAGGAAGCTCTAAACTGATCTGATGTAAACCATCTGAGGACAAAGTACAGTTACATCCAGATATTCAAACATGAAATTAAGAGGAAGAATTTAAATTTCTTAAAAGATTATTTACCTCATTGTGATGATAAAATTATCCTCAAAGCAAAAATTTATGGAAATATCTCCCATAATGACCATTTGTTACTGGTTAAAATTAATAGCACAATGTGGTTTCTGGCAAAGGAGACTCAAACATTTCATATTTTTATTTTCAGAGAAAAATACTCATTTCTGGATTATAATTGGGTTTAAAGGGATCTTTGAAAAAACTAAAGTGCTTTGAACCATGCCTTCATGCGTTATTTTTATTAAAAAAAAAAAACCAAAAACCCAAAATTCCTTTGGTAAAATTTAAGCATTTTTTAAAGCCATACTAATATCTTTTCAGCAAATTTCAACAATTACTCTGAAGTACTTTCATCACTATTAGCAATTATTGGTAATAATGTCAATTAAATGTTTATACGAACAATGAGCACAATTACTTTCATTCAAATTTTACTTTGTAATTAAGCAAGCATGCTCTTTACCTGATACCAAACTATGTGCTGGTGAGTTTTTTCATTTAATAACCTTACTAATATTTTTCTTGATGCTTGTTTGTCAATTTCTATTGATGCAATCGTTCCTAGAAAAAGAGCTCATGTCTCTTCCTGAAGGTGGAATCTTATGAATATGCAAATCGTGTTTGATGTGAAGAAGTTTCTCTTTGGAATGACGCAGTGCCTTCTTGAATTACACTGGATGTTAGCCATAGCTTAGGACACAAGGTCATGAAGACTTGGCTTTCGAAAGCAAAAAAATATCAGAAATAGTTGCTTTCTGGTTACAAAAAGCATTCTGTATTGCTGAACCCAGTCTTCTCAGTTTAGGCTAATGCTTTGTTGTAGAAATAAATAAATAAATAATAACTGCCATCTAATTTTTATTGTATAGAAGAGTAGTGAACTAGCAATATGAAAAGATGTATGGATTGTCTGCCCTGCATGTTATTGTGTACTTTTTTTTAAATGCAAATTCTGAGGCACATCTTTGAACAGTTTTAATTTAACCTGCTTGGTTCAATGTGTCCAGATGGCTTAAAAATATTCCTTTGGTGAGCTCTATAGAGTAAGTCAGTTTTTTCTTTTTTAAATAGTATCTTGTGCTGTAAAAATATTCTACTGATGTTCAGTTTCAGCTCTAGACAAAAATCTTGCACACAAACCCTAGGAAAGTATTAGGCTGGGAACTTCCCAGAGTGCAGCACTGGCCTCTGAAGCCATTGTCAATGTCTAGACAGCTGGACTGTGTTTCCCATTCAGAGGGGGAGTGGTCCTCAGCTGGAGAGAACTGCCCCCTTTCACCTTTCCTCCAAATACCAACCTGGTGGTTCACACACTTCAGTGCTATCAAAAACACCTAGGGATCTTGATAGACATACACAGGCCCAGGGCCTACCCTAATTTAATGAACCTGGGCCGCTGTGTTATTTATCTGAGATTCTGATGCATGCCAAAAGTTTGGGAATCATGGCTCTAAACAAAACCTTAAAAGAAAATATCAGGATAATAAATGGGAACCTAAGAAGTAGGTCAAGCAGCTCTAAAATATTTGAAGTTTGACTAAAGTTAAATAGAACGATGTTTTTAAAGAAAGAAAAGGAAGAAATTCTACCTTCAGATGGACTCTCGTGAAGCAACAATGAAGTTGCTATTTTATTTCTCACATTAAAAATGTAAGAATGAGATTGCCTTATGATATTAAAATTATTAAAAATTTGCAGTTAAGAAAATCAGGCCCTTGGAAGCAATCTATGATACTGTGTATAAAGGTGAGACACAGTATTGCAGGATTATGAAAATAGCCAACGGTATATAATAGGGCCAATACAGGACCATAACTATGAAAGAGATGGAGGAAGAAAGAAAGAATCCAGCTGGTACATTTCGCCCTTCCTATGAAAAGACTGCGTTAAAAAGAAACGTGCCTTTACTGAAGGCTATATGCTCACTTTTGAAGATTTGGGGCCGGGAACCTGGGATGGAAGCGAATGTGTGATGGTGGGGTAGAGGTGATCTGAAGGGGAAATAGGAGAATAACGGGCTTTAATTAGGGAAGGAGAAGGAGATAAATACTGAAGGGGGGGTGTGATGAAATAGCAGTAGGGATGTCTGAAAAAGCTATAAGGAGTCATAATATTAACTATCTACCTAAACATACATATAGTGTATGCAAGTCTGTGTACATATACACACATAGTTTAAGTGAAATTTTTTCCAGTACCCCCCCCTCCCCCAGGTCATAAACTATAAAAAAAAGAAAGAAAAGAAAAGACAAAGCCCAACACCAGGCATGAGAAGACCTCTTTTGAGTTGTTGGTAAGGATTGCCCAAGAGACTCCTAAAACATTATAGGCTATTGTTGTTCTTGGTTGCCCCCAGAAGTTGAAAACAAGTTCCTATTGTTGAAAGCACTATGCACTTCAGAGAAAGGACCCAGATGAACTCTGCTGTATCTGAAACAATTGCCTCCTTCCTAAAGACTAGGTTTCATGGTACCAGAAGGTACCATGTGAGCTTCTAAAGGAGGGAAGCAAACAGTGGTGCTGCCTACCTGTGATGACTATGAACTATAACGATGACTAGCATGGCATGCAAACATGGTAACCAACAGCTTTCTAAATGGATTTAGGCCCACTTAACAATAGGGAAAAAAATCATGCCTGGTACTGGAAACCTGGCCAACCCCCATGACTAGGAAAGTATTAGATCTTGGAGGAGAGCAGATAACAGCCAGCATAATCCCTAATTACATTCTAGGAGTTATCTTTATACTCATAGATAAGTATAGTTCTCAGTCCTCATCAAAGGAGCTTCTCGTTGCATCAGCTGGAGACTGTCTTAGGGTAACTATTACTGTAAAGAGACACCATGGCCACGGCAACTCTTATAAAGAAAAACATTTAGTTGGAGTAGCTTGCTTACAGTTTCAGAGGTTCAGTCCATTATCATCGTGATGGGGAGCATGGTGGTGTGCTGGTAGATGTGCTGGAGCTGAGAGTGTTACATCTTACAGGCAACAGGAAGTTGACTGAGACACTTGATGGGGTCTATCCTGAGCATAGGAAACCTCAAAGCCTTCCCCCACAGTGACACACTTCCTCCAACAAGACCATACCCCCTCCAACAAAGCCACACCTCCTAATAGTCCCACTCCCTATGAGATTATGGGGGCCGGTTACATTTAAATCCCATAGAGACTGTTACAAAACACTACGACTGATAAAAATGAAGAGTTGTGGATCCCAGTTCCAACTGATACATCCACAGCACAACTCCTACACCTAAGGCTCAGGGGTTGTTGCAAAAGAGGAAAGTAGAAAGATTTTTATAAGCTTTAATAACAAGAAGTTTCCAATCAGATTGTGTCTTCTAGAAATGTCAGAGGCTCCAACCAGGAAGTGTCACTAACGTGGTTTCCTAAACATTACCTGAACAAGGATGACACCAATCTCCATGCTAAAAAAAATACACCCCAACCCTACACAAATAACTACAGACAACTGAGGAATGCTGAGAGTGGAAAAATAGTCTTCCCTAGGAAAGAGCACACCAACTGGCTCAATACTAAATGATTAGCCTTGAAAACATACACGTGAGTAACACAGACCAAGCAGGTTGTAGGTACACATACTAACAACACTGGAAAAAAAAGAGGCATGAGTTTGAACAAGAGCAAAGGTGGGGTTATAGGAAAGGGGCCGGAAGGAGAAAAGGAAGGAAGTAATAAAGTTATAACCTCAAAAACAAATCAAAATTACTAAAAATGAATGTTCCTTAATTGTAGGATTAAAAAAAGAAATGTACACTATGATAGTTAGTCTTGACTATAAGATTATTAATTTGTGCCGGGCGTTGGTGGCGCACGCCTTTAATCCCAGCACTCGGGAGGCAGAGGCAGGCGGATCTCTGTGAGTTCGAGGCCAGCCTGGGCTACCAAGTGAGCTCCAGGAAAGGCGCAAAGCTACACAGAGAAACCCTGTCTCGAAAAACCAAAACAAAAAAAAAAAAAAAAAAAGATTATTAATTTGGTTGGATCAGGAGATATGTAGATAATTAGTAACACACATTTCTGGGTATGTCTGCAAGGGAAATTCCAGAGGTGATTCTGATATCATGTCTTGAAAACAGAAGGTAAAATAGAGAAAGTGGAAAGATGGATTGGTGAGTCCTTGGAACCTGTAACTGAGTTCAGTCTCTGGAAAACATATGTGTTAAAAGGAGAGAACTGACTCCCACAAGTTGTTCTCTGACCTCAACATACATACCATGACTTGCATACATGCACACACACACACACACACACACACACACACACACACACACACATACGTGCACACATACACACAGAGATGTGTACACACACATGCACACACACGATTTTTAAAAAATTATAAGTATATTTCATTTCTTTGATTCTTTGATTTTTTTCTAATTCTTTGAGAACTTTTTACAAAGTATTTTGACCGTATTTACCCCCAACTTCTTAATTTCTCTCAGATTTACTGCACCTCCTTACCCACCCACCTTTGTGTTCTCTCTCTCTCTCTCTCTCTCTCTCTCTCTCTCTCTCTGTGTGTGTGTGTGTGAGAGAGAGTGTGTGTCTCAAATTTAATAGCCCATTGACTCTAATCTGTGCTGTCCATATACTTCTGTGTGGAGTACCATCCATTGGCTTGTGGGGGAATCTCTCAGGGACAACAACCCTTCAAGAAAACTTTTTCTCCCTTCCCCAGAAACCATCAAATATCGATAGCTCTTCAATTAGGGATGGGGTTTATGCTGGATAGTCCTCTGTCAATTTGACACAGATCTAGAGTTATCTGAAAAGAGGGAACCCCAACTGAGAAAATGCCTCCACAAATCGGGCTGTAGGGCATTTTCTTAATTAGTGATTGATGGGAGAAGGCCCAGCCCATTGTGGGTGGTGCTATCCCTGGCCTGCTGGTCCTGGATTCTAATACAGAGCAGGCTGAGCAAACCATAAGGAGCAAGTCAATAACAGCACTCCTCCATGACCTCTGCATCGGCTCCTGCCTCCAGGTTCCTGCCCTGCTTGAGTTCCCGTCCTGACTTCCTTCAATGATGAACAGTGATATGGAAGTGTAAGCCAAATAAATCCTTTCTTCCCCACTTTCTTTTGGTCATGGTGTTTCATCACAGCAACAGTAACCCTAATTAAGACAGTGCTCATGAACCTTTCAAGCTCCATGTTAGGATGTTGACTGGCTTGATCTTGTACGGGTTCTGTGCAGGGCACCATAGCTCCTGTGAGCTCATTTGTGTGGCAGTCCTGTCATGGTTAGAAGACTTTTTAGTTCTAGTCCTTTGTAATTTCTGGCCCTTGCAATCAATTCTCTCCCTTTTATCGTGGTCCCTAACCTAAGTATTGAGGGAAGGGAATGATATAGATGTCCCATTTGTGGCTGAGAACCTCACAGTCTATGTATGTTTACTGACTGAGAGTTTCCACGTTTACTGTCATCCACTACACAAGGAAATGTCTCTCATCAGGTCTGAGAGCTGCACTATCTACAGGTAGGGAGATACGAATTCAGGGGCAGCTTGATAATATGTCCATATGCTAGCAAGTTTTATGTCAACTTGATACAAGCTAGAGGCATTTTAAAAGGGGGAACCTCAACTTAGAAAATTACATCAGATTGCCTGAAGACAACAAATCTATGAGACATTTTCTTGATTAATGATTAATGTTAGAGGGCCCAGTCCATTGAAGGTGGTGCTACCTCTAGGCAGGTGGTCTTGGATGGTATAAGAAATCAGGGTGAGCAAGACATTGGGAGCAAGCCAGTAAGCAGCACTCTTCATGGTCTTTGCATCAATTCCTGCCTCCAGGTTTCTCCCTTAAGCTCCTGTCCTGAAATTTCTGGATGATGGACAGGAAGTAGTAAGGTGAGATAAACCCTTCCTCCCCCAAGCCAATTTTGGTTATGGTGTTTTATCAAGCATTAGAGACTCTAACTAAGACAATCCACTAACAATACTATAGAAGGTTCATTCCTGGTACCTAGGTGGTGTTTGCATCCATAGGTTCTAGGCCAGACTGACAGTACCAGGCTTGTGCTTCCTTCTGTATAGCAGCTTTCAAATCCAATAACAAAAGAGTTGGTTGTCCTCGCCCTAACATCTGTGCCCCTACTGAACCTATGGGCATATCTTCCCTCACTGCTTTATATATATATATATATATATATATATATATATATATATATTTCTTTTATTGATTCTTTATGGATATCACATCATACATTCCAATCCCACTTATTTCCCTGTCCCCTCACATCTGCCCTCTGCCCTTGCAACCTCCCTGGTGAAAACATAACCAAATTTAGAAGAAAAACCAAAAACCAAATAAAGCAGAGAAAAAAAGCAAAACAAACAAAGAAGAATCTTGTCATGGAAGCTGTACTGTGGACCATTGAATCACACAGTTTACCTTTTAGTCCATTCATCTTTACTTGCAAGTATTCATTGCCATGAGACATTGGTCTGGCTCTAGGCCTCTGGTTTCTGCTACACCACCAATAATGGGCTCTCTCTGGGACTCCTCTTGGACATCCTGTTGTCCTGTGTCGTAGAGATCATGCTGTTTTGGATCTGTAGGTTCGTCCCCTTCACATGCTCCAACAGTTCATAGATAAGATGGATGTTGAGGTGCACCAACTCATAGCCCTGGTTCAGGGTCAGGGTGGTAGCTAGGTTGGTCAGCTTGATAGCTTTCCCTCATCATCACTATCCAGGCAAGCTCTGCTGCTGGAGACTTGGAGGCATCTGGGCATAGGCTGCTGCCTGTGGCCATGGGGTGGTGTCCATGACTCCAGTTGCCACCAAGGGCTCTGCGGATGCCTGGAGTCTGGTCAGCCACCTGGGACCATGTTGGTGCCACCAGGGCTGTGCTGATCTAGGTGGCCTGTGCTGCCGTCAGGTCCATGGTGGCTTCCAGGCTGAGCTGCTGCTGAGGGCCATGTCTGGGTCTGTGGTCCTGCTGCAGCTGGGGTCTGTGGTGATGTCCATAGCCTGTGTTAGCCCGAGGATCATTAGAATCACGCTGTGCTGAGCCAACTAAGCCCTTCACTGGCCCTGGGATTGTTGGTCCTGTCCCTTGCTGGATATACTGCTGGAGGCTAGCTGGCCCTACTCCTCAGAGGAGAGCTTGCCCGCACTCTCGAAAGATGACCCCACACCTTACTATAGTCATGCACCTCACCTGGGCAGCACATTAGAGCTGACCTTGTGGTGAGGGACACAGGGAAGCCAGCCCTGAGGACATGAGAGCAGGAGAGCTGACCCTGCCTCTCTTCATCTGCCATGTGGTGGTGTGGGTGAAGGAAAGATATCCTCCTCACGCTACCTCTTACTACCTGTGGCAGATGTGAGAGCTTGTCCTGAGGTTACGAGAGTAAGAGAACTAGTCCTACCCCACACCAGCTGCAGCACACAGGAGATCAGGCCCTGCACTCTGCCTAGGCAGCACACTAGGGCTGACCCTATTGTCAGGGGCACAAGTAAGCCAGCCCCGAGGGCAGGAGAGCAGGAGAGCCGACCCTGCCACCCCTTGATATTCCCCCTACAGCAAGCGGGAGAGAGTGCCCTGTATCTTGCCTGGGCAAAACAGTAGAGCTGGCCCTGGCAATGTGAGTGTGGGGGACATGGATCTGAGGGCCTGAGAACTGGTCCCATTCCTTGCTGTAGGCTGCAGAGGGTGAACTAGCCCAGGCAGTGCTGGAGAGCTCACCACACTGATTCTTATTACAGTTCCCAGGTTCATAGTTTGGTAAGAGTGTTGATGCCTAGACCCTCTCCAGCAGCCTGGATAGCACATTCCAGTACTTTGAGGGCTAGCCAATAGGGAGTAAACTTAGTAAGAACTTAATCTCTTTATGTTCTATAACCAAGGTTGTGGTATCTTCAACAATAGGGTCTTACCATTAAATTCTGGTGGGCAACTGAGAACAATGGTAATAGGCTGTATTGTTTTGGGGGTCTCAGGGACACCTCAGAGCAATAATTTGAGGGGAGGTGAAACACGATCCTAACTAGTCTTAATTAAAAACCTGGGGTCAGATGTCAAGGGTGAAAGCTGAAATATCAGAGAAGCAGAGCAGCCACAGCCACTTCTTATCTCCAATCCTCAGACTGAGTGGGGTGAGATCCTGTCTTTACAAATCTTCAGACTGAATGGGGTGAGATCCTGTCTCTACAAATCCTCAGACTGAATGGAGGGGAGGAATCCTGTCTCCACTTCCCATGTGCTGGGATCAAAGGCATGAGCCTCCCAAGTGCTGGGATCAAAGGTGTGTTCCACCACTGCCCAGCTCTGTTTCTCTTTTAAACTGGTTCAATCTCATGTAATCCAGGGTGGCCTTGAACTCCTGATCTTCCTGCTTCCTCCTCCCAAGGGCTGGGATTTAAGGTGTGTGCCACCACTGCCTGGCCTCTATGGTTAAATAGTGGCTAGCTCTGCCCTCTGATCTCCAGGTAAGCTTTGTTTGTGAGAACACAAACAAAATATCACACAACAGGGAGGTATCCTAAAGCTGCCACTGAGCTTTTTTTTTTTTTTTGTGAGACCTGTGGCTTCTGGGATAAGCATAATTCTATGTGAAGGGTGGCTCCAATTAAATTCCTATATGTATATCTACACATGCATACACACCATATATATATATTCACACACACATATATATGATGAAGCTTATAAAATATTAAATTTTCATATGGCTTTTTCAAATACCCTCCCCATCCTCTCCTCTGCCCTACTCTACTATTCTTCTCCTAACTAAAATCTTCTTCCCCATTATATCCTTTTCCACACATATCATCTGATCTGCTATCCCTTTCCCTGAAGACCTTTTTTCTCCCTCCCCACAATGACCCCTTTCTAGTTTCCTGAATTCTACAGGTATTCCAACTTAAACACACAAATCTAAAGACTCAACATTAAGAGCCACAGATGAATGAGAATATGCAATGCTTGTCTTTCTTCGTCTGTGTGACCTTATTCAGGGTAGTATTTGTCAGCTCCAACCATTTACTTGCAAATCTCTTCAGCTGGAAAAAATACAATTATGAAATTTTCAGGTAAATGGATAGAGCTGCTCTTATTTATTTATTTTAATTTTATTTATGCATAAATGGTTGAACTCATTGGTACAAGAAAAGACTTTCTGAACAGACCATCAACAGCACAGGCACTAAAATCAACAATTAATAAATGGTACCTCACGAAACTAAAACACTTCTGTAAGGCAAAGGACATCATCATTTAGACAAGGAGGCAGGCTACACAATGGGAAGAGATTTTTATCAACTCTACAGTCAATAGAGGACTAATACCTAAAATGTGTAAAGAACTAAAAAACCCTCGACATCAAGACAACAAATAATCCAATTAAAATAGGATATAGATCTAAACAGAGTTCTTAAAGATTGAAAGAGGAAACACAATGGCTGAGAAACAAAGAAGTATTCAACATCCTTAGTCATCATAGAAAATACAAATGAAAACTGCACACATTTCTGAAGTAAGGACACTCCTACAGTCACTAGCACTCCCAGTGTCCAGATCTTGGCTCTAATATCATTTTCCAAGAAGAGGAGACAGAGGTACCTAGAGATATGACCAATTCTGGAACAAGGGCAGGAAAAACCCAAGATGACCCCAGAACATCCTAGAGCTCCAGAAAGTAAGACATACTCAAAACCCAAGTCAAAACAACCATATCAAAAGACAAAGCAGCTAACTAAAGGTATAATTTGAGTAACAGTGTAACTGTGGTATTGAATTATAACTCAAAATCCCAATAAGCAGACATGTGTTCATACTGACATAAAATGGACTACATATACAAATGGGAAATATCTAGATCTCCTATACAGAAGAGTTCAAATTAGTTGACATAGACTTTCCTCCAAGACATGCAACGGGAGTCCCACTCTTTCCTTAGCTGTGGCCTGTACACTGTCTTATGCAATGGTACTTTGCTTCTGTTGCTGTTCTGATGCTAATACCACTCCAAAGATAGACGACATTCTATAAAATGCTAGTAACTCCAGAAAACTGCCAATGTCATAAAAAAAAGAGGAAAGTCTGAAAAATACACAGTCTAGGTGTGTCTAAGGAAACACCAGAATGAACTGAGATGTCCTAGACTGAATCCTGAAGAGAGAAGAGGGCATTAGGCAACCGTCTTAGGGTTTCTATTGCCATGAAGAGACACCATGACCACAGCAACTCTTTCTTTTATATTGACTAAATTTTTTCATTTATTTTACATACCAACCACAGTTTCCCCTCCCTCCTCTCTTCCCTTTCCTTCCCCCTACTTCCTGTCTATCCCCCCCCTCCGCCATCCACACCTCCTCTGCTCGGAAAGGGGCAAGTCTCCCATGGGAGTCAACAAAGCATGGCATATTATGTTGTGGCAGGACAAAGCTCCCCCGCCCTGCCTTAAGGCTAGGTGAGGCATCCCTGCATGGGGAATAGGTTCCAAAAAGCCAGATCATACACCATGGACAGGTACTGATCTCACTGCTAGGGGCCCCACAAACAGACCAAGCTACACAACTGTCATTCACATGCAGAGGGCCTAGGTTGGTCCCATGCAGGCTCTCTGGCTGTTGGTCCAGAGTCCATGAGCTCCCATTAGCTCATGTCAGCTGTCTCTGTGGGTTTCTCCATCATGATCTTGACATCCCCTTGCTCTCCCTCTCTTCAGCTGGACTCCTGGAGCTCAACCCAGTGCTAGGCTGTAGTTCTCTGCATCTGCTTCCATCAGTTACTGGATGAAGGCTCTATGATGACAGTTAGGGTAGTCACCAATCTGATTACAGGGGAAGGCCAGTTCAGGTATCCTCTTTACTATTGCCAGGAGTCTTAGCTGGGGTCATCCTTGTGGATTCCTGGGAGTTTCCCTGGCACCAGGTTTCTCATTAAACCCCAAATGGCCCCCTCTAATCAAGATATCTCTTTCATTACTCTCCCCCTCCATTTCACCCCTAACTCAACCAACCTGATCCCTCATATTCCCATTCCCTCATACCCTCCCTTCCACTCTCCTCTGCCCCACTGCCAGTTTACCCAGGAGATCTCATCTATTTCTCCTCTCCAGGGAAATTCGACCATGGCACCTCTTATAAAGGAAAACATTTAATTGGGGTCGCTTTCAGTTTCAGAGGTTCAGTCCATTATCATCATGGCGGGATATAGCAGCATGCAGTCAGAATGGTGCTGGAGAAGGATCTGAGAGTTCTACATCTTGATCCACAAATAACAGGAAGTGAACAGCATCATTGGGCATAGCTTAAGCATAGGAAACCTCAAAGCCACCCCCACAGTGACACACTTCCTTCAACAAGGCCACACAAACTCCA
This sequence comes from Peromyscus attwateri, assembly GCA_902168425.1. Taxonomy (NCBI): domain Eukaryota; kingdom Metazoa; phylum Chordata; class Mammalia; order Rodentia; family Cricetidae; genus Peromyscus; species Peromyscus attwateri. Next base: position 35,830 of record CABHPP010148540.1, read on the forward strand.
ACAAAGCAACACTTTCTAATAGTGCCACTCCCTATAATGGGCAATTTTCTTTCAAAATGTCACAGCAACTAAAGAAATCTCATTGGGGCTCAGAGGTTGGTTAATAATACTATATCGTTATTTGTTCTTTATTGTGTGGAATATGTTATTCTGGTACAAGACATTTGAGAGAAAACTGGATACGAAGACTGTAGGAATTTTTTGTAAATCTAAAGACACTGCCAAAATTCAAAACTTCACATATGAAAGGAACATGGATTTTTAAAGAAAAACTTAAGAATGAGACCCATTTAAATGATTCTTTACTGTGGGACAGGAAGCCTAAGGAGTGAACAGCACTGACTACCTTATACTGAATCTCCACATTCCCTACTGTTCATGGCTCCACCATATCGTCTCTTCTTCCTATTTGTGCTGTCTCTAGTCCACAAATTCCTGCTGTTTTATAAAGCAAAAGCAGTTCATTATAAATGCCCTTTTCTTTGTTGTATGCTAATCTCTGACTTCAGAATCCCAGAAACAACTGAAAACACAGTACACTGGCCAGTGATAATCTATTGCTACCCAGGGGAAGCCTTTCCTGCTTGGCTGCCTCCTCCTAATCTGCTATGTTAACGCACTTCCTTTTAAAAATAATCAGCACTTTAGCATACACTTTTTTTTATATTAACTACATTCCAGGCATACCTTCTTGGAATTATAATTTTACTATTTAGATAGCAATGCACTGAACTGTTTGCTTTTCATTAAAAAAAAAAACCCACAACAACTTCTAAATAACTTTGAAATAATTTACCAGTTGTCAGAGTTAAAGTAGCTGAAACCAAAATCAGTACACCTACCTGTTTTGTCAGCTCCAATAGGAAGCTGTAGTTTAGGCTCCTCAGTTTCTAGAACACAGACATTCTACTTGTTGACTTTTCCCTCTACCCCTAGGGGTATGACAGCAAAGATTTCACAACAGCCAGTATTTCAAAACAACAAAACAATAACAACCACAGAACAATCATTCCATGCGTAGTGTTTGCTGATTTTCACGATATAGAATACATCAGCCAAGATTTCTTTCAAGCTACCAAGAACATGATAAACCTGAGCCATGGAGTGGGAAAAGACCTAACCCCACAGTATTGCTACTGTGTACATAAGACTCAAAGACCCAGGGAACACATGTAGAATGGGGCCAGGAAGTGATTCTGAGTGTTTACCACAAGTTGCTTTTGTTTCTATTTTGAGAGAGGCTTTCACTCTGGAGCCCAGGCTGTTTGCAAACTCACAGTCCTCCTGTCTCAGGCATGCCATCCCATTTTATTTTACCCTTGATTTTAGTATAATTTATTTAATTCTAAGTTTTTGGATGCACACTCATGCTGTGGGATGTCTTTCTGTACCCTGTGACTATATGTTGTTCCCATTGATTAGTAAATAAGCTGCTTTGGCCTACTGTAAGACAACTTAGACGCAGGCAGGAAATCCAACGAGAGAGACAGGAAAGAGAAAGGTGGAGTCTGGAGAGATGCCAGCCTGCTGCTTAAAGAGCAACATACCAGCAGACCGGTAAAGCCACAGAAGACGTGGCGGTACATAGATTAATAGTTATGAGTTGAGTTAAGTTGTAAGAGCTAGCTAACAAGAAGCCTGCCATAGGCCATACAGTTTATAAATAATATTAAGCCTCTGAATGATTATTTTATAAGTGGCTGCGGGACTGCAGGGCCAGGCGGGACTGGAGAAATCCTCCGGCTACACACTCACACACACATGCATGTGGCCCGGCACACATCTGGGGGTTAGAGGACAAGTTAGAGGAGTTGGTTCTTTCCTTGCACTGGGTATGGAGTGTAGGTCCTCAGGCTTGGCAGCAAGCACCTACCTCCACTGAACTGTCTTGCTGACCTCCCCTTGGATTTTGGGTTGAGGTTTCTCATTGGCCTGGGACTTACCAAACAGGCTAGGATGGGTGGCCAATGACCTCAGGTTTACTCATGTCTCCACCTCCCCAGCAATGGGATTGCAAGTGTGTGTGTCCTCACCAGGCTTCTTTGACATGTGTTCAGAGGTTCAAACTCAAGTTCTTATACTTGTAAGGCAAACATTTAACTGACAGAGCTATTTCTCTGGCTCTAATTCTAAATCTGTGTAATTTAAATCTAGTAATGGCTATAGTTAACAGTTTGGAAGATTTCTGAAAATTTCATAATCAATTCTTTTAGGTTAGTATACTACTGCCTATGGTGTGCCTTGGAGATAAGTAATTTTGATCAATGACACACAACTCTATGTTAGACTAAAGTACAGGGAAAAATACCAAAAAAGACAAATCTTATTTAATCATTGATTTATTTATCATATAATTTTACTTTAATATATAGTGATTATTCGTATTTATAGGGTACAGTGTGATAGTTTAATACATGAATTGTATGTGTCGTCAGGTCAGGGCAAGATTTGTCATCTCAAACATTTATGGTTTCTTTGTGCTAGGAACAGTTTTTGAAACTTCATTTAACTATTAAGTCTGGCTGTCTCACTGTGCTGCAGAGAACATTAGATGCTAATTCCTCCTGTCCAGCTGGACCCTGTGCCCATCAGCCATCCTCTTTCATACCTACTCCCTTGATCCATTCCAGGATCTGGAGACTACGACTCTATTCTCTACTGCTTTGGGATTAGTTTAGTAACTTGTGCATGTAAGAACATACAGTGTTTGTCTTCCTGTGCCCAAGTTAGTTCTTTAAGACAATATCCTTCAGTTCTATTCTTACTGCTTTTGATGGCAGAATTATTTTTATTATGGTCATATCATACCTTATTATGACCAAATAATGTTCCTATCTATATATGATATTGTTTTATTTATATGTAAATGTTAGTGGATGTTATATAAATATAAAGCATTTATTTATACAGATAAATATATATTTTATATATCCACTCATCTTTCAAAGACAGGGTCAATTCCAATACCTAAGTGATTGTGAATAATTCTGCGATAAATATGAGAGTGTGACTATCACCTCAAACCACTGATCACTTCCTCTGGATACAGAGGGTAGTGAGACAGATGGAAATTATGACAGTTCAATTTCTTGTCATTTTAGGAACCTCTGTGCTTTTTTTTTTCCCATAAAGGATGAATAAGATAAACATAATTGTAATACTAAGCTTTGCCCTGAAGTTTAAGTCATGAGAAATACTACAACATCCATTTTATTTTTTCAGCTTCTAGGAAGCCTGCAACTTTCAATACAAGGAATAAAGAAAAGGCTGCTGGACCGAAGTCTGTGGTCGTCTTTAAAAAGGTAGAGACAGGCAGTCTCAAGCCCAGAGTTCTTGGATAGTGAAGGGAAGCAAAATGCCAGCTTGGGAACAGAAGAAATGTAGTTTTCATGCAAAGGTCTAAGATTCAAAAGTTATTTCTCTGTCTGTCTGTCTGCCTCTCTTTCTCTCCCCCCGTCCATCAATCCTCTCTCTCTCTCCATATATATATATATTTATATCTCCATATTTATATATATATAAAATCTATCATCTATTCATTCTCAAGGTCCTCTATTTGAGATGAAAATCCAGTGGATTAGTTGTTGTAGACTAGACTCCATCTACAAATACAGCTTTGAAATTATTTTTAAAATAAGTTTGTTTCTTTTTTATGTAGTGGTATAACCACTGTGGACAACCATTTAGCTGCTGGCTCCACTATCCTCTATTCTCAGACTCTGTATTTAGCCTGCTTGTGGCAAAGTGCTGGGTTGAAATGTGAGCCACACAAGAGAGAGGTACATATTCCTTCCAGTCATTGTCCACTGTCTAATGGATCTCTACAGTAAAATAGAAAATGGAGTTTCTCCTTTTGCCTAAGAAGTGAAAACAGTGGACATCTAGCAGTGTCCTCCTATACTCTGTTGATCCTTGAAAAAAGTAAGCACCAATGACTACAACAGGGTGTGTACCTGTCCTTATAGTTGAGAATAAAATGAGAATCAATTATGAGACTGTAAAGGTTTTAACTGGTGAGTTTCTGTAAGCATTTCTGAAGAAGCCTGGAAGACACAGCACATTAATTGTTGTTGCTATGGCTGAAGAAAGAAAGGTTGTCTAAGTCAACCAGTATAGGAATGCTAGAGATTATTATATTATTATAATTATAATTTGTGTGTGTGTATGTGTGTGTGTGTATGTGTGTGTGTGTGTGTGTGTGTGTGTGTGTGTGTGTATGTGTGTGTTCCACGAGTGCAGAGGTACCCACATAGGCCAGAATAGGACACTGGAGCCTCTAGAGTTTGAGTTACAGATGATTGTGAACCACCTGCCCTGAATGCTGGGATCCTAATTCTGATCCTTTGCAAGTGTCAGAAACCACTGAGCCATCTCTCCAGCCATGGGATGATAGAGTTTTTAATGAAGAAATGCACCCAACCATCTTCGATAATTCACCAGTAGCAGTCCAATCAAAGCAGAAGTTTACTCTGTGCGTCTTTTATACTGAAGGAAGACGTGTCCCAGCTCAGTCAGGGTCAATTCTATTTGGATTTAGAACAGAGAGCAAATTCACATGCAATATTGTCTCTTCCAGCATGTTTTCCCCCAACATCACCCCTGCAGTTATTTAATACAAGTATTGTTTGTATGCTTTATGTAGACTATCCTTGATGTTTCTGTGGGAACATCCTCTTCACACACACATTGTGATAATTATGCTTCAAAGACAACATGCTTTTGGAATCCTGCCCCTTTGTGAAGTCTCCTTTGCAGCTAATTCATAAACGATCCAAAAAATCAGCTGCATTAGTCATACCTTGCTTTTCACCTAAAATAGTTTTATCTAGCTTGTGACTTCTCAAATAGGATGTGTTTCCAAACAATTTCTGGTTCTTTTAAATATTAAATCCATGAATTGACACCTTTGAAGTTATTTAAAGAAGTTTGCCACAGGCTTTGAAATTCTAAAGACAGCTCCAAAAATATTTCAGGTAGTTGCAACAACTTTGGTCTACATCCCTAACTTGTATAGGAAAAAGCTGTGAAAGAAAACAGTCTTTTGATATTTTATCTCTGATGAACTTGATCTTAAATCATAACAACAAATGATTATAATGAACTGATATAAGGATTTATATAGTCGATATGACTTAATGTAAGAAATAGATCAGTCATCTATGTAATGTCTTTAACCATCTCAGTTGGGCCTTTCACACTGTGCATCCAGGTCATATATGCATAATTTGCAAAGCAAAACAGGTGAGTACTTGTTGTAGAATGCTGCAGAACATTTCAGACTCCTACCTTCTTTCTCCTGGTTTCACCTCCTTTTCCCTGAGCTTCTGAAACTGGCCTTTGTGTTTCCAACTAATATGCTTGCTTAGGTTGTTCTCTTTCTCTTCTTGTGTGTGATGGTTGGCGGTATTGTTTACAGGCCAATTTAAATAAATATTGAATATCTAGATCACTTCCTTCTCTCTGACACATATGCAACCTTGCTATTCCCTATATATTTATACTCCAGATTAGTTTGTGTGTGATCATGACTGTAAACATTACCCATGTGCCATGTATATTAGTGGTCAGATAGCAAACATGGTTGTACCATGTAGTCATGCAAGATTTCTTTCCGTTTTCTTCAAAATGTAAAAAAAAATGTAATCTGAATTACTGATTTTAATTTGGCATATTTGATTATTTTTCTGGAAATCCCTGCATGGGTTCACTTAGTCAGTCAATACCTACAGTTCTTCACAAAGTCTACTTGTTAAGGAAAACTCACTAATAATTTTCTTCTTCCCTTAATTATTTCTTTATCTTTAGTATGTATTAAGTATACAAAGCAATGTACATCATCATGGCATGTTCATGGGTGCATAAGGTACAGTGACCATCATATTCATTCCCCATTGCCCACTCTTGCTTGCCTTTCTGTTGGTCCCCTTCTTCTTCTCAAGCAGTTTCTTTTCTATTTTCAATTATTATTTTTTAATGCAGAATTCATATTTGAGGGAAAACACTCAGTTTTGTCTTTGTGACTCTGACTTATTTAGTTTAACATAATGATCTTCAATTCCATCAATTTTCCTGTAAGTGATACAATTTTGTTCATCAAATAATACTCTATGTGTGCATATATGCATATTTATGCTGTTTTTAGTTATCCATTCATATATGAATGAACACCTAGGTTGAAATAATAACTTTGCTATTGTGAGCAGTACCACCATGAACTTGGGTGTGCAGGCATCTCTATTGTGTGCTGACTTTGATTGCTTTCGGTACCCAGGAGTACAATAGCTGGATCACATATTGTTCTATTTTTAGTTTTTTGAGGAACCTTCATGGCAATCATCATAGTAATTGAACTTAGTTATTGAACTAACATATTCCCACTGCATGTTGAGCCCACAAAACCTGTAATCTGTGATTGTTTATTCTCATGATCACCTTCATTTTGAGTATAGTGAGACAGACTCTCAACATATCTCTGTTTGTTTAATTTGTGGCGCAGAACATGGAGCCCAAGGACTTTATATGGAGGTAGATGCTGGAATAATAGGTAGTCCATTGTATAGTATGATTTGCATTTGTTGATGACTGAAGATGCTAAATATTTTCATACCGTTATTGGCCATTTGCTCTTCTTTAAGAACTGTTCAGTTCATTTGCTCATGCACTGACTGGGTTATATGTTACCTTAGTGTTACATTGTTCACGTTCTGTATATATTCTTTTTTCATTGAATATTCATATACAGACACACCCCTGTATGTATTTTATATAATCTGGTTTCAGATCAGGAGCTGGTCCAAGTCTCCTACAGTTTTGTGTGCAGTATCTCCACTCTCTATGTTGTGTGCAGTGTCTCCACTCTGTATGTTGTGTGCAGTGTCTCCACTCTCTATGTTGTGTGCAGTGTCTCCACTCTGTATGTTGTGTGCAGTGTCTCCACTCTATATGTTGTGTGCAGTGTCTCCACTCTCTATGTTGTGTGTGCAGTGTCTCCACTCTCTATGTTGTGTGCAGTGTCTCCACTCTCTATGTT
>CABHPP010148541.1:2529-39701 GCA_902168425.1 Peromyscus attwateri
ACTATTTGCAAACACTTCTAGTGGAAATGTACACAATTACCAATATTTGGCAAAACAATCTAGCAATATAAAATGTGCACATCTGCCACAGTAATCCCCCAGGGAAACAGCAAAAAGAAGCAAGCACATCCAAGAAAGAAATTGTATTCAATTATTGGCCCAGTTTATATTGTACTGCGGTAAGGCCCAAGAATTTACACCCTAACAACTAATAACTATGAACCTAAAATGTCAATAGCTCTAAGATTGAGAAACACTGCTCTGTATCTCTATGATTTGGGGTTTATATGATTCCATCATAATGGGCTAATAAATGCTTTAATCTCAAGCAGGCCGTGCAGCCAGAGTCCGTTTCCATCCTTCTGTCTACACAGGAAGAATTTACATCCAAAGCAAGCTCTTGGGTAACTGTTCCTTACTCTGCTGGGCTTCTTTTCAAACGTCTCTTATTTTTTTTTCTTAGACAATGTCCTCTATTTACATTGTATCTCCAATAGACCCAACCTCAACTCCCGCTTCCCTCTCCCGCTGGACATCCCCTCCATTTGTCTCCCTCTCACCCTCGTGTCCTTACTTTTTGTTAGTAATCCACCGAGTCCGATGAATGCTTCCTGCCAGAATCTTGCTGGCTTCACCCGTGCAAGCATTGTGCAGGACCCTATAGCAGCAGTGATTTCATTAGTGGGAGGGCCATGTCCCATGCGAAGACAGCACCCTATAGCGCTCTTGCTCATCTTCCAGCTTTTATAGTCTTTCCGCTTTCTGCTTCTATTCTGTGATGTTCCCTGGGCCCTGAGCGGGTTTGGTATAGGTGTCCTATTTAGGGCTGAGCACTCAACAGTCACTTATTGTCAGCACTTTGACCAGTTATGAGTTTCTGCACTGTGGTGTACCACATGGGCTTCTCGGCCCAAGTGAAAGAGCAGCGCTAATCTATGCACATCCATAAATATATAGAAGGCAGCTTGGCAACGTGTCTATTTACCTACTGGGTTTCTTGATGGGCAACCCTGCTCCATTTCTTTCAACTTTACCTCCATCATCTGGAATTCAACTGCCTGTTTACCCAATGGGACTTGGAAGTACATGGGGATGTTTGGTGTCTAAAGATATTCATCACTGCTTGACTATGAATCTCTCCAGGCTCAAGACCAATAAAACACTCATATTTCGTTGGCAACTTAATCCACCCACACCCACTTCTTTTTTTTTAAAGACTTACTTATTTATTATGTACCCAGAAGAGGGTACCAGATCTCATTACAGATGGTTGTGAGCCACCATATGGATGCTGGGAATTGAACTCAGGACCTCTGGAAGAAGAGTCAGTGTTCTTAACCTCTGAGCCATCTCTCCAGCCCCCCACACCCACTTCTTACAGTTTTTTTCTTTCCCTTTAGGCTTGCTCTTGTTGATAAGCAACAGCTTTGATTTAATTTGCACTTATTCTTTTTTCCTAAAGGAGAGTGGAACCCATTTCCTAATATTAGGTTGTAGTATAGCAGCAGAAGGTTTTTAAATGCCTTCATGAATATTCAAGATTCAATCAGTGGCACATGAGACGTATTGATATTGCTGAGAATTATTTTATGCAAAAAGAACAAGCTACAGTATTTTATTTCTACACACAACACGGGAGGAATATTTAAGCATTTGGGAAAGCAGATCTTTCGTCATTTGTCAAATTTATATGCATTTCCCCCATCCTTGATGGAGGCAACTGCAGATGGCTGGGGATAAAATGAAATTTTTACCGAAAGTATTTTAAACACTTAGTGGGTATATATTTAAGTAAGCCACTTCATGATATTAGTAAACATTGCAGCTTCATTATTGCAAATTCTCCATTTCAAAAGTCTAGCTGCCCAAGACCCCCTGGGAGAAGTGAGAACTCAAGCTTTTCATAATTACACTTTATGACCACGTGGTGATTATAACCTACTTTTGTTTGCTAGTCCCTTTATCGATCTGATAAGTCTCCAGATTGTTCCCTGGAAAAGTACAAACATTTGAGAACACATACAAGCACCCTTCCCCAGAAGCCCCAGTGAATCAATGTCAAGTTTATGCTTCCAAAGCATCATGGGAGGAGTGTCTCGAGAGCCTAGGTCTGTGAGCAGTGAGAACTCTGAGATTAGAGCTCCCCGGGATAGACTGGGTGACTTCTTTACCTCAATAAATAAGCACAACATTCTACAGTTGGAATTTCAGTATGACTTGGATACCACATATAGCAATTCTTCTCGAGGTGCCTTCAAAAGTCATAAAAACTCAACTTAAAGTCATTAGAGTACATAAGAGGATCTATCGCTATCCTATGAGCCCACTACTTGATCTAGGAGGCACAGTGCCATAAAGACATTGATGTCCTTTCTCAGTCGCTTCTCTCTCTTGTCTCTCTTCTTCCCTCCTCTCATGTTGGGAAAGTCAGTTGCCACTCCCCAGGGCGGAACAGCATCCCTGCAGAGAAAGTTCCCAGTTGAGAAAGTCTCACATCAGCAGCCTCATGCAACAGCTCAGAAGCAAGTCTTCTGCTCTGCTTGAGTCTTTCCATGACGACAACCGCATCCCTAGCTACTCCTTCATGGCAGCCTGTGAGAAACCCTCAAGAACAAATTCTCCGCTAAACTACTCCAGACAACTGATAAAATCTTCACTGTTTGTTTCTTAAGCAATTACTTTGGGGGGGAATCAATAAGTTTTTAGACAAACACAGTGAATATAATATTGAAGTGAACATTAAGAATTCATTGGATCCTTTATCATCTTTTGATAGGTGTGTGGACCAGAAACTTTGTCCAGTGGAATATCTGTCACTGGTTCTTGTCACTAAAGGGCAAGTGGCCACCATAATGACATTAGTTTAAAAAAAGAAAGAAAGAAAGAAAAAAAAGGAAGGAAGGAAGGAAGGAAGGAAGGAAGGAAGGAAGGAAGGAAGGAAGGAAGGAAGAAAGGCTTTGCCTATATCCATGGAACTCCAGAGATAAGATGCAAAAAAAGTTCGTCTGGGTTAGTTGTTAAGTTACCTGTGAGGCTGAAATACCCAGAGACACTAATTGATTCAGGCTAGATCTAAATATACAAACTCAGCAACATCTAACAACATATTAATACTAATCAATTCTGTTGTGTTTTTTTAATGTTAGGTATATAATAAAGGGTAAAATCACTTTGTTAATCCTTGTTGTTCTTTAATTCAATTGACAGATTAACATTTCTGAGATCACCAAACTTAAGAAAATTACCATTCCTATTTATTGGGTTCAAGCCACTTCTGTATTGCTATATGGCATTTCAGTCAATGTACACAACATGCCTTCGACACTTTTGCCTATCAATAGGAGAGTCAATAGCTTATCCAAAGAATTAGCTTAAAAGAAGCAAAACCAAATTTGATTCTGAGACAGTTTAAATTTTCGTACAGTGCCCCCCTGGAGGCGGGGGGTGGGGGGGGAATGATTGTCTTTGATTGTATCAGATGTTTGTTGTTTCTGGAAATACTTTAGCATACTGAGACATTTGAATAGATATTTATAAAACATTGGAAGAGAAAATACATTGGGGGTGGGGTTTCAAGACAAGGTTTCTCAGTGTCACCCTGGCTGTCCTAGAGCTATCTCTGTAGACCAGGCTGGCCTTGAACTCACAGAGATCCATCTGCCTCTGCCTCCTGAGTACTGGGATTAAAGGCATGCACCACCACTACCCAGCCCAAAATAATGTTGTTATTTTGTCTTTTTTTTTTTTTTTTCAGAGCTGAGAACCAATCCCAGGGCCTTGCGCTTGCTAGGCAAGTGCTCTACCACTGAGCTAAATCCCCAACCCCAACAAAATAATTTGATAACTGTGTTGGTTTGCCTTTCAGTAATAAACACTGTGGTCAAAGCAAGTTGGGAGGAAAGGATTTATTTCATTGTGCACGTCCAGGCCATAATCCATCACTGGAGAAGAACAAGAGAAGAACTCAAGGTAGGAGCTTGAGGCAGAAACCATGAAGGGACATGCTTACAAGCTTGCTCCCTTTGGATGCTCAGCCTCCTTTCTTATAAAGCCTAGACCTACCCGGCCAGGAATGGTGACATCCACATCAATCATTTATCAAGACAATTCTGCAAAGATACAGCCACAGGCCAATCTGATTAGGTCAATTTTTCAACTGAGATTCTCTAAGATTATGTCAAGTTGACAATAAAAACTAATGAGCACATTGTCTGTGGCATTTTGAATGAGATGTCCACCATATTCTTGGCATTTGAACACATGATCCTCAGTTTGTGACACTGTTCAGGTAGAATTAGGAGAAATGGCCTTTGCTGGAGGACGTGTGTTACTGGGGGTTGGCTTTGACATTTCGAAAGTCATATACCACTACCAGTTTGTTCTCTTCACTTGTGGTTTGTGGGATGGTTTGAGATGCAAGCTCTCAGCTGCTGCTCCAGTCGCCATGCCTGCCTGCTGCCATGCTTCACCAGGGTGATGGCAATGGACTCTAATCTCCCTGGAACTGAGCTGGCTGGCTTATGTCAACTTGACACATGCTAGAGTCACTGAAGAGGTGGGAGTCTCAATTGAGAAAAATGCCTCCATAAGATCTGGCCATGCACAAGCCTGTAGAGCATTTTCTTAATTAGTGATTGATGGGGGAGGGTCCAGCCCATTATGGGTAGGGTCACCCCTGGGCTGGCAGTCCTGGGTTCTATAAGAAAGCAGGCTGAGCAAGCCATGAGGATCAAGCCAGTAAGCAGCACCCCTCCATGATCTCTGCATCAGCTCCTGCCTCCAGGTTCCTGTCCTGTTTGAGTTCCTTCCCCAGCTTCCTTCAGTGTTGAACAGTGATTTGAAAGCATAAGCCAAATAAACCCTTTCCTCCCCAAGTTGCTTTGGCCAGGGTGTTCCATCACAGCAATAGTAACCCTGTCTAGGACAGGAACCATAAGCCCCAAATAAATTCTTCCTTCTATAAGTTACTTTGGTCATGATATTTTATTACAGAAATAGAAAAATAAGCAATATACTGTCCTTCACTTGTTTGCAAAGAAAACATCCTCTGTGTAATGACCTTGGTTAACTTTTTCAAAGCTTCCTTTTGTTTTATTGTTGTTGTTTTTAAGAGCAAATAAACCTCTACCCTCCCTACAGTGGTTTGAATGAGAACGGCTGCCCATAGGCTCCTATGTTTGGATACTTGGTCCCCAGTTGGTAGAACTGTTTGAGAAGGATTAGGAGGTGTGGCCTTGTTTGAGAAGGTGTGTCACTGGATGAGGGCTTTGAATTTTCCAAAGTATTTCACCATTCCCAGGGTGCTTCTTGCTCTCTCTGCTTTCAACTTGCAGATGGAGATGTAAGCTCTCAGCTGTTCATGCCACCACGCCTTTTTTCCACCATCACGGAGTCTACCCTGTAGACAAATTTCTAAACAGTCTTATTAAATAAGAAACACAGAGCCAAATACAGAGGTAATAGCCAAAGAGATCAGAGAACTAGCGAAGAGCCATGACTACCTTATCTTACCACCTCACCGCCGTCGCTTCCCCCAGAGAGAGCTTCTTCCTGTGTAACCTGTGTTTTTATTGCCTTCCTGTTCTGCCTTCTCATTGGCTAAGCCCAGCCACATGACTTCTTCATCACTCCCTGTCTATACAGACCTTCAGGCCTCTATGGTTGGTACTGGGATTAAAGGCTCATGTCACCACGCTTGGCTGTGTCCTTGACCACACAGAGACTCTGCCTGCCATGTGATCAGATTAAGGGCATGTGCCACCACAGCCTGACTCCTCTTTATGGCTATGTGACCTCGCTATGTGACCTCTGATCTCCAGGCAAACTTTATTTATTAACATGCAAATAAAATCACATTTCAGCACAATTAAAGTATCAATACACTACCCCTCTGAAGTCATTAGCCAATTAAAGGCTTTATTTCATAAGTTGCCTTAGTCATGGTGTGTAGTATGAATCTTAACAGGTCTTATTAATGAAATCAAACCTGGAGCCTGGTATTGGGGTGAATGCTGGAAGATCAGAGAAGCAGAACAAGCCACAGCTACCTCACCTTGCCAGTTCCTCAGCTGATCCTGTTTCCTCAGACTGGATGCCTCTGAGTCCTCATCCAGAATGAATCTTAGCTGAACTGCTGCTCGAAAGCCTGAAAGCTTAACCAGTCAAATGCTTCTAGTTTCTGGTCCTCATGCCTTATATACCTTTCTGCTTCCAGCCATCACTCCCTGGGATTGAAGGCTTGCTTTCTGGGATTAAAGGCGTGAGTCACCATGCTTGGCTATATGCTTGAATGGATGGATTTCTGCCTCTGGAATTCTAGGATTAAAGGCGTGTGCTACCACTGCCTATCCTCTATGTTTAATATTGTGGCTGTCCTGTTCTCTGACCCCAGATAAGTTTATTAGCGTGCACAATATTTCGGGGAACACAACACCACCACAATGGTGTTTTGTCACAGCAACAGAAGAGTAACTAAGACAAGGTCTCAACATTAATGTTGTGATGATTAATGAAAAAAATTATCCCTGAATCTCATTTGACTTTGGGGAAGATGGCTATTTAATAAAGCTGAAGAATCATTACAATGATAATTAGTCACATTTTAGGATAGATGAGCAGATATCTGGCAGGAGTGGCTTGGCTGAAGCAATGACTCCACCAAAGCAATGACTAATGTCAACACTGCAGTAATATAAAATCAGTGTGGGAAGGGCACAGTATCAATCTATCCACACATGGCTTGACTCCTCAGCCCTGTCTGGAACAGATTGGTCCATAGTTACAGTACTCACAAGGTACATAAGCAGGTAACCCAGTCAGACACACCACATGAATATGATATATAACCCTTAAATAAAACCATGATTGGTGTATTCACTTGTATACGCTCCTTGTCATTTCTCACAACAAGGAACTGAGTCGATTTCTCCTATCTTTGTATCTGGCCAGTCTCCAGGACTGGCTTAGACCAACAGAATGTTGCAGAGATGGCTCTGCTCATCCCAAGTCAGGACTTTGGGAGGCCTGGTAGCTTCTACTTCCTCTCTCTTGGGATGTAACCTCAGTGTATGTATGGCTTTCAACCATGCCAGGACCACCTCCCAGTGAGGAAGCACAAGCATGCCACATGAAGGAGAAACAGAAGCATCGCAGCTGAGATTCTGGTCATGAGTGAGAGGAGGAACATTCCTAAATCTTAAACATCCTTACTTAGGTAGACTCTGCATGGACCTGTCCAGCTCATGTTGTAAAGATTCATAATTATTTGTTAACATTATATTGGGGGATATTTTTACGTATCAATAGCTGTTGCGAGGGGCATGCAAGAGGAACAGCAAGCTGCTGTGGGATGTCTTTCTGTAGGCTGTGAATATGTGTTGCTCTGATTGGTTGATAAATAATGCTGCATTGGCCTATGGCAGGGCAGGATGAAGCCAGGTGGGAAAATCCAAGGGAGAAAGTAAAAGGAGAAAGGAGAGGCAGGGAGGATGCCATCCCGCCATCCAGGGAGCAGCATGGAATGGCACACAGGTAAAGCCATAGAACACGTGGTGATACACAGATTAATAGAAATGGGCTGAGTTTAGTTATAAGAGCTAGCTAGCAAGAAGCTTGAGCCATAGGCCATGGCCACACAGTTTGTAATTAATATAAGCCTCTGTGTGTTATTTGAGTCTGGGCAGCTTGTGGGACCAGGTGGGAAACAGGAAAACTTCTGACTACAGCAAGCAGCTTTGGAACTCATGGAATACATACAGCCCGTCTGTCAATATAAACACACAGGGTGAGCCTTGGAGAGGCAGAACCCTGAGGACCATGTGTTCTGAAGACCTCATGCTGTTGTTGAGCACAGCTCTGTTTACTGCCCTCATGGTCATTATGTTCTTCATAATCTATGAGCCATGTGAAAACTCTAAAGGGACTTCCAGCCTCTCCCTGAGCAGTGTTACTAGTACTTACAAAAACAGTGGTTGACTTTATCTAAGCACTGCTGCTGGAGCAGATTAATGATGTAGAAAATCTTGGGGAATAATTTAAAGTTTAGAAAGGCACATTTTTGATAGTTGACAAGTGACTCATTGAGGTCAGGGAACAAGAACAAAGGCAACCTGGTTATTACACATTGATGTGCCTTTCTTGCTAGGATGGGTTGGTTGATCAAAGGTGATGATTAATTCATTGTACCCATTTTTGCCCTCAGTTTCCTGATAGGATTTAGTAAAAAAAAAAATTGTTGATGAGTGGGTATGCATGCATTCTGAAGACTGAAAGTAGAAATGACTGATTGGTTTTTATATAAAAGTTCAAATTTGTGATGCTTTTAAGATTTTTTTATAAGAAAATCTTTTGAGATAAATAATAAAATGACTGATCCTTTCTTTGCAACTGCAAAATGCAGCCTGCCAGTAAAAGAACAGTCTTGAAAAATACTTTGCTTGCTCACTTTGTTAATCTATAACAAGTGGCTTAAACACGAAAGTATGTGAGTCTTTGGCAATAATTTTTCACCAGTAATAAGTAAAAATGTTTAATCATGTAAGGGAAATGAGAAACATGCTGTGTTTTTAATCTTGGATTCATTGTAATCATTCACTTGAAAAATAGAATGTAACCACACTGTAAATTTTATACTGCTCGAAAGATTTTGCTGGGGTATATAAGCTGTCAGGGAACAAATAAGTGAAGATAGAAGGGAGATAATGGGAAAGACGTAAAAGGAAAACCCCAGGAAAGAGGTAAGGAAAAAATAAAGACAAGAGACCCTGACATGTTGAAGATTGTGTGTGTGTGTGTGTGTGTGTGTGTGTGTGTGTCTGTGTGTCTGTGTCTGTGTCTGTGTGTCTGTGTGTCCGTGTGTCCATGTGTGTGTGTATGTGTGTTTTCCCCTTTTTGCTGGCCCCAGAGAATTAAGTTTTGCTCCCTCAGAGAAAAAAAGTAAATTGTGTGATTAGTAGCCTACTCCATACCTCCTCTTCAGTTCTTGATCTGCTGAGAGCCAGCTCTCTCCAGGAGCAAACAGCTATTTGAAACCCCAGTGTTTACAATAGGGGCACACTTCTCTCGGCCCCTTCTCATTACTAAATTTCTCTTTTAGAGAAATGAAATGAGTAACAAACAAACAAACAAACAAAAAACCTTAACACTTTGGTGAATTGGAGTGCAGTGGTTCCATTTTAGAATATACAAATGTTAACTTCTTAACAGCTCTGATAAAAAAAAAAGCATATATGTTTTCTTTCTTCTCTAAATCCCTTATACCTAGTAATATTTGTTGAATAAATGTATTGCCTACTGTGCCTCAGGCAGTTTCAGGCACAAGCCTATTGGACCAAAAGATATAGCATAGACAGCCTTCTGATCTCATAGTGTTTTCATCCTAAAATACAAGATGAATGACAACTATAACTATAACACACTCTGTGTATGTGTGTGTGTGGGGGGGGGGGTTCAGCCAGTGACAGTGCATTTGGAAAAGGGCAATTGCACAGCATGATTTTGAGCCCTCCTGGGCTCATCAACAGTAATCAATAGGTAGGGGAAAAAAGCCCACCCTGGTGTCTTGTGTTATAAAGAGACACCATGATCACTGCAACTCTTATAAAGAAAAGCATTTAATTGGGGCTGGCTTAAAGTTCAGAGTTTTACTTCATTGCCATCACGGCAGGAAACATAGTGGCATGCAGGTAGACATAGTGCTGGAGAAGGAGCTGAGAATTCTCCAGACAGATCGCCAGGCATCAGGAAGAGAGTGAGACACTGGGCCTGGCTTGGGCTTCTGAAATCTCAAAGCCCACCCCAGTGACACACTTCCCCCAACAAGAGCACACCTCCTAATGCTTTCAAATAGTACCACCCTCTGGAGTCTATGGGGCCATTCTCATTCGAACAACCACATCTGGGTTTCTCTATACTTTCATTATACACTCACAGGTCATGATGTGAGCTGTGTCTTCCCATTATGTGTTTAGTAGCCCAGCTTTACTAATAATGAAATTGATCTGACAAGGTGTGGGTTTTTTCCCCACTTAATCAGTTTTGGGAAATAAAGATGGGATGTGACAGTATTGGAAGAGTGGGCAAAATTCTGGGCTATATCATCTATTAGTGTGGTTTCTGAGAGAGAGGGTCCCTACTGTGCTCAAAGGAAGTAAGCCTAAGATAGGGGAGATCAGAAACTAGATACTTTACAGTCACATATAAATCTGTAGAGGGACCTAGATACTTTACAAGTCACAGTGTAAGTTTCTAGGTGGCTATATATTCTCATTTCCTCTGAACCAAGGGTATGATAAGATTCTAGGTGGAAAATCTAGACACAGTGGTTTACATCTACAATCAGCTACTTCGGAGACTGAGGCAAAAGGACGGCTTTTATCCACAAGTTTTTTTTTTTAATTACATTTATTTATTTATTTAGAAGATTTATTTAT
The DNA here is from genome assembly GCA_902168425.1 of Peromyscus attwateri. Lineage (NCBI taxonomy): Eukaryota > Metazoa > Chordata > Mammalia > Rodentia > Cricetidae > Peromyscus > Peromyscus attwateri. The sequence continues at coordinate 12,960 of CABHPP010148541.1, forward strand.
CATGTATACAGTGTTCTGTCTGCATGTATCCCTGCAAGCCAGAAGAGGGCACCAGATCTCATTACAGATAGTTGTGTTGCTGGGATTTGATCTCAGGGCCTGTGGAAGAATAGCCAGTGCTTCTAATCACTGAGCCATCTCTCCAGCCCTTTTATCCACAAGTTTAAAACCAGGAGTGTGGAGCCATCATAAGCAATTTAGCAAGACTCTTGTCTCAAAAAAATCAAAACAAAACCAAAAACACACTCTTGTTTTATAAATAAAATGGTTCCCACCCAACAAGTATTCTGTTGTGGTCCTTTCATAATGGTGGGGTGAGGGGCTGTGTGTTCTTATTGTTTGTGTTTGTTTTGTTGTTGTTGCTTGATGGGTTTTTTGGTTGTTTGTTTGTTTGTTTTGGCTGGCCTCCAGATACTTTTGCCTCAGCCTCCCAAGTGAAGGGATTATAGGCATGCAATGTGGTACCCAGCTCTTCCCATAGTCTTTTGAAGTTATGAATGACTCTGAAAGAATCAATTCTGTTGCCTTTCCCCATTCCCTCATCTTCTCAGTGTCACGTCCTTGGTACAGGCGTAGTAAACACTTGCTGCATGAGCAGATATTGGGCTAATAGACAACTATATGCAGTTGAATCCCAGCTATGCAGCTTAGTACCAATGTGACCTTGGCAAGTTACTTAACTTCTCTACTTTTCTAAAACAGGAAATGGTATTTTACGTGTTTGACTATAGTAAAATGAAACACTTGCTACATCAATCCCTTCTGAAGGTGGCACCTCCAATGACCTAATCACCTTCCATGAAGCCCTACCCCTTAAAAGGGGGTGGAACCTTTCAACATTTCCTTACTGAGACCAAGTTTCTAAAGCATGAACCATGAGAAAGCAAATAACAATCAAACATGGTGTTCCCCCCTCACCTCCCTTTCTGTCTCTCTGTCTGTCTCTGTCTGTCTCTGTCTCTGTCTCTCTCTCTCTCTCTCTCTCTCTCTCTCTCTCTCTCTCTCTCGTGTGTGTGTGTGTGTGTGTGTGTGTGTGTGTGTGTGTGTGTATGGTGTACAGACACGAGCATCTAGGAAACATGCCTGGATCTAACAGAGATCAATAAAATGTAGTTCACCCATCACAAAAGCTATTTGCTTTCAGATAAATCTGGGAACGTGATGATCACAATGGTTAAGATGCAGTTTGAATGTGTTTGTATTTCAATAGTGACTTCAAATTCTGCTTTTTCTTTCTAAAATAAATCTCATGTTTGGCCAGCATTCGCTGATGATAACTGAATATCTATTACAACTCGCCAGGACTCACCGTTTTTTTATACTTAACAGTTTGAATGCACCAATAGAAGGCTTGGAGTTCTTTAAGGGTATAGAAGGGTGCTGACAAAGACGAGGGGTCACAAATCTTGAGTTATTTTTACAACCTATAGATGTATGTCCAATATTACATAGATATATACATGAATATAGGGATGGAAGTGCCAGTCTTGCAATGCCTGTTATGGAAAACTCATCGAAAAACCCCATGCTATCTAGGAGGTACATGGTGAGCTCTGACCTGAAACAAAACTAGTAGAAATTTTGAAAAGCCAGATTCAATAAAAGGTAATACTGTAGAAAGGAAAAAACTCACAAAGGGGTAGATTGTATCATCATTTATGTTTATGACATGTTTGTGGACTAAGAAATGAGGAATTATTGATGTTTATTTCAATAGATATTCAATGAGATATTATGATTTTTTTAGAATATAAACTTTACTTGATGAGAACATACAGCGGCTGAGCTTGACTGGTGGTTTGAAATGAATGATACTGAGGCAGTATGACAATTAGGGCAATCACTTTAAGGTCAAGATCTGCCTATTTAGACCCTGATTTAAAAGAAAACAAAACCACTATGTTCAGAAGTTCACAAGTCTATCTCTTGACAGGAATGCTAGCCTGTGAGAGGAAGGATTTCAGTATTCTCTTTATCACCACTAGAGGGAGCCCTTATGTGTTGTAAGGAGACCCTAACTGATGTTTCAAGATCACCACTAACCGGTTTCTCATCCTGCGCTGAGCATAGGGTTTAAAACTACACTTAGGAAGAGCAACAAGTGACTCCTCTCTCTATAGCACGTTCTTACCTTGGGTAGATGTCAGTCCACCTCCTCACAGTCTTTTCTTACCAGGCAGTCTATGGAGTCTGGGGCCCCTGGATCTTAAACAACATCTCTATTAGGGATGCAATGAGAAAATTAATTCTGTAACCATGGACACGGCACCCCAAAAGTAAGGCATTGGACACATAACGCAGGCAGCAGAGTCCAAAGATTGTTGGGGGAAAATGAGACTGAACATTTTTAACCTCAGTGGACTCCAGCTGGCTAAGGTCTGGGGATGGAAAATACACAAACAAACTAGCTACACATTCCACACCAGGCAGCCAGCTCAGTGAGGACTCCTCAGGGATGATCTCAACAGGCGCTCGCTTCCTTTTTCTAGCTCCCCAGTTAGAACATCTGTCTGGTTCAGTTCCTACCCGAGGTTCCCGACTTGATATCATTCCCAGATAACCAATGTCTCCTCTGATAATGGAGCATTGCGCTAGAAGTATCTCTCTTTCTCTCCCTCATAGATTCACAGACAGGATGGGCTTGGGCGCTCCTAAATGATGGCGAAAGTAGACAGTGAGAAAGTCAGTGATGGAGCGAGGGAGAGACTCTACCTGCGTCTAGTGGTGTTGGCTCTTTACACAGCTTCTGCTGGTGACCTAAGTGACAGCCTTGGACACACTGGTCACTTGAGGGACAAGTATAATCTCCACTTGGTGTCGGTTAGCGTTTACATTTTTTTTTTTTTGGTTTTTCGAGACAGGGTTTCTCTGTGTAGCTTTGTGCCTCTCCTAGAACTCGCTTGGGAGACCAGGCTGGCCTCGAACTCACAGAGATCCGCCTGCCTCTGCCTCCCGAGTGCTGGGATTAAAGGCGTGCGCCACCACCGCCCGGCTGCATTTACATTTTTTAATAAAGTTTTTTTGAGAATTGCTTATTATTGTTTATTTGTTGACAATTTCACACATGTGTATAATACATTCTAGTCACACTTGTCCCTCCGCCCTCTCTTGTCTGCCTCTCACTACCGTCAGCCTCCCACTTCTTCCACAAAGTCTCTGCCCTGATTTCATCTCTCTGTTTTTTGTTTTCGCTCTGTGGCCCACACTAGGTTTAATCAGGGCCTGCATATTCTGAACCATAGATTCTGTCATTTATTCATACTGTGAAAATGTATCTAATGACAACTTTATCACCCAAAGGGCACCAGGCTCTAATGAGACTGACACAGTTCTACCCACACATGAGCATGTTGGGAAGAAGGGGCAGAAACTAAACTAACCTAAGCAAAATGGTGCATGTTAACTATTTAGTTCAGTGTTCCACGTGGGGAGCATCGTGCAACAGAAACGCACTTCAGCATGCTCCCACTTCTTCAATGGGAGGGAGGGAGGGAGAGAGAGAGGGAGAGAGAGAGAGAGAGAGAGAGAGAGAGAGAGAGAGAGAGAGAGAGAGAGAGAGAGGCAGCCAAGGACTTTAATCATGATCGGCTGAGATGAATGATTTGATTTCCTAGGCTTTAGTTTTCCCACACACAGCTAGCACAGCTGGAGGTGAACCACCAGGGTCTTTCCAGTGCCAAGGTAATGGGATCCTACTCAAACATCTTACTTTTGCACCCTTGTAACCACACAGCTGACAAAGACAAGCTTCCGGTAGGAATTACATATTTTGGCTCAGGGTTTCAGAGGTCTCAGTAATTCAGGGTGGTGAAGGAATGGCAGAGCGGAGCTGCTAGCCTCAGGTTAGAGAGAAAGCAGAGCAAAAGAAACCCAGGAAGGGGCTGGAGAGATGGCTCAGTTGTTAAGAGCACCGACTGCTCTTCCAGAGGTCCTGAGTTCAATTCCCAGCACCTACATGGTGGCTCACAACCATCTGTAATGAGATCTGGTGCCCTCTTCTGGTTTTCAGGGACACATGCAGGCAGAATACTGTGTACACAATAAATAAATAAATCTTAAAAAAAAAAAAACCCAGGAAAAGGTCAGAGTTAGACATAGCACCCCCAAAGACACACCCTGGCAACCTCCAGCTAGGACCCACCTGTTAAAAAAAGTTCTCACCCTTTCAGGATACACTTTCTACAAATTATAGGGTGACTTCTCTTTTCATTATAGAAACATGTTTAACTTTGTTGTTAATGAATGTAACATAAAAAGACGCGGATCAGGGCTGGAGAGAGGGCTCAGTGGTTAAGAGCACTGGCTGCTCTTTCTGGCTGCTCTTCCAGAGGTCCTGAGTTCAATTCCCAGCAACCGTATGGTGATTCATAACCAGTTACAGTGGGATCCAATGCCCTCTTCTGATACAATCTTACATGCAGATAGAATATTCATAAACATAAAATAAATAAATCCAATGTCCAGCACAGCCTGTGGGAGACATTTTACACTCAAATCATAGTCTCCTCCTCCTTCCCATAACAGATTCAACGTCTTCCCTGTGAGAACAGTTTTGGGTCTTTTGGAGAGTCAGTGGAGACAACAGTTGTGTCTGATTGTGCCCACAGCACCAACAGTGACAATCAACACTGGAATCCTAAGGTCTTTACCCTGCTGGAAATAACATGACCAGGCCGTGAGACATCCATCTCCCAAAGCCAAGGCTGTTTTCCTATTCCTACAATCACCATGGCTGGTACTTTCTTCTGGTTCATAGTGAGCTGCCTATGTCCCCAAGGTGCTACCCTATCATCTTCCCTCAGAACTAAGTGGATTTGCAAAATTTCCTCAGACCTTGTATTGCCAAATGAAGGTATTGCACCACAAGCACAAAGACAGAGAAGCATTTTGATAGTTTCTGTAGCTTCCAAGGTGAAGGTGTAGTAGGACTCTTTCAATGCCCCTCAATGGCTCTCCTCTGTTGCTAAAGCTGGAAGAAGATGCATGAAACACTTCCCAGTTTCTCTCTCAGGGAAGGGTAGCTGTGCAGTCTACTACTCATCAAGAAGCTATAATTGAAGTTTCTGTTTTCTGCTGTGTTTTTCTGAGCCTTCCTGTTTAGAACATGCCTGTGGTGCCTGGAACTCTAACAGATATCATGAAACCATGAAGTTGAAAGTTGTCTCTAAAACAGACACAGTAAAATCAGATGAAGTGAGTTTATTTTTTTTTCCTGGGGGTGGGGGTTGTTTGTTTTTTCAAGACAAGGTTTCTCTGTATTGCTCTGGCTATCCTGAAACTCACTCTGTAGACCAGGTTGGCCTCGAACTCAGAGAGCTCTCTGCCTCTGCCTCCTGAGTGCTGGAATTAAAGGTGTGAACACCACCACTGTTGGTCTGAGTTCTTTGATAGTGCCTCAGGGGGAATAAAACTGTCTCAGGTTTGCAAGACCTATATCAAACCTGATATGTTTATTTTATTTTATTTAGCATTTATCAGAGATTAATAAAATCCTATACTATTAATTTATAATAATAATGATAATATTGACCATATAAAGATATGTCATAATCAAAATTTCCAGCAGACAATTGGTCAGAACATGCTTATACTTGCTTACGTGGCATGAAGACATCTTAGCACCACTTTATCTTCTAGGTTTGAGGTTTGATCAATAAACATTGGAATAGTCAAACTAAATAAAAATAAATCTGCCAGCACCAACCTGTCTGCACAGGAAGATGGGAATCCTTTTAATTTTGAGGAGCCCACAACTGTGACCACTGGAAATGTAATGCTGACAAGCTATGTCTCATTCGGAGGCAGAGTCTGAAGCTGAGATGATGTGATTTTTAAAGGTGTAAAGTTAGAGGCTGGGGAGCCGCTCAGAGGATAAGGCACTCAGGGAGAACAGGAGCTTGAATTCCCAGAACTGGTTAGGGATGGCTGCCCATCTGCAACGCCAGTTCATAGGAGACAGAGCATCCATCCTCAAGTAAGCTGGCTGGTGAAACTAGCAGACATGGTGAGCCCTGGCTTCAGAGAGAGACTGCCTCAACGTATACGATGGAGAGCAGTTAAGAAAGACACTCAGCATCCATCAACTTCCAGTCTCCACATGCATGGAGACACACATGCATGCCCACCCACATGCAAACACACATACCCATATGCACACACCCCCCACATACATATGAAAAAAGTGTAAGGCTGCTTGAAGCTGCCTATTGTGGAGCATATTTTCTACTTTGGAGAAAACAGTTCTCAGATAATTAGGTATGTGTATTATCTGTGAGATTCTTTGCTTTATAGGAAACCAAGGCTCTGATGTCAAATGCCCAGCTCAAGTCTTGGGGAAAACACATTTAGCAAGGTAATTTTAGGTAAATGTGGGACTTTGAGGAGGCTTAGTTTCCTCATATATTTCTTTGCTTTAGATTATTATTATTATAACAAAGTACTCCAGGCAGGATAACTTTGTAAATAAAGTAGTTTTTGTTTTGGAGGTTCAGGTTCAAGGTGATGGCTTCCCTGAGGGCAGAGTCCTTGAGGTGGCACATGGTGGCACACGTCTATGTATACTCTCTTTCCACTTTCTCATTAAGTCTCCAGCCTCCAGTCATGGGGGTGCCATCCTAATGGTTATCGAGATTTAATCAGTTCCCAATGACCCTACATCTAAGGAATGTAGTTGAATTGAGCCTCCACCTTCTTAATACCAAATGGAAGAGCTGTTTTAAGACCCTAAGGTCCCTAGCACCTCTGTACACCCACACAGATCTCCTGGGTCTTGTTTTGTTTATAGTATTGTTTGTGTTATGAAAAATAAAAACAAAACTCAAATGGCCTGAATTTATTTATTTTCTAGTTTTGTTCAAGGCAGTTAGCAAGGGTGTCAGAATTAAATTTATGCCACTGAATTATTTATTAAAATTAATATTTCTCTAGCAGAGAGATTAATGGCCAGAGAGAGAGAAATAAATTTCACCAAGTTTCAAAAAGCTAATTTTGTGTTTCTGATAATTCCATAAATAGAGCCTGGGTTTTAAATTGACACTATATCAATACTTTCATCTTCCAAAAACCAAAAGTGTTCTTTGCAAACAGGCAATACTTGGAACTTTTAGACTATAATTGACCATAATTAACCCACAAAGACAAAGTAACTATAGTTATAGATGAAAATGTAAATTGCTAGGCAATGTGAACCCAATAGGTGTCCCTAATTGCCATAGACATTCTGGAAGCTTACCAGAAACTTGCAAAAGGAAACAATAGAGAATGATTTCATTACAAAACAGGCAGAATACATAAATCCCCAAAGTTATGGAATGACAGTCTCCCACTCTTCAGGTTAGCTAAATCCATTTGATGTCTTGAAGTTTTCTTTGGCTCCTCTTTTTTGTACTTATTTTTAATATTCAATTCTTCATTCCTTGTTTTTTCCTTCTACTATTTCCTACACACACTATGCACACTTATTTTACAGTCTTTGGTCGATTATTATCAGGCAAATCCTCACGGCACATTAACCTTACTGACACTCCTCTAGAGAATGCTCACACCCCCATTGTGTTGGGAAGACTCCATACTAGCCCGCCTAGCTAGCAATGGGCATGCTTTACAGATTCAGGCTCGACTGCGACTTGAATCCAGAGAATCGGACTAAGTAACGTTTCATGTAATCCTTTGCATTTCTGCCGGCAAACATCTTAGACAACTGTGTAAGCAAGCAGATTCTCTACCATGGACTTATTAAAACCTACATCTCAGTCCCTTAGACTTGCATCTAAGTCTTGGATCCTCAGTGAAGAAAGGCTTAAACAAAGTTTCTTCACAAATAAGAGTGTTGGAAGGGTTATTTATGCTGCCACAACAGACACGTTAATAATACATTATAAAAGATATTATCTAATGGAGGTATCTGAAGCATAAATCTTCAGTCATGAGACTGAAAGAAATTAATTAAATGAATAAGAGATGCTCCCAGTGTGCCATTACCCTACACAAGCATAAACAGATTTGACTGAATATTATCTGTAAATAAAAGACACAATTCCTTTCCAGCCTTCAGTAGAGTATTTATCTCATTAAATAAAACCAATGGGTACTTATAAAAATTCTAATGTTCTTTAATTGCCTATTTAACGTTACAACTTCCAAAAATGCTGATCTAAGTTTATTATTTAAAACTCTTTCTTTGTTTTGATTTTTCATAATGAAACATTTAGCTATCCCTGTGATGGTAACTGTGGGAGATGATCTTAAATTAGACCTGGCTTTTGCTCAAAGAGTATCACAATTAGAGACATGAGCTTGTAAGAATGGATATACTATTCTTTGGTAAATGTTACAATGGCCGTGCATGATTAAGGGTCATGGGGATGGCTCGGTGGGTGAGAATACTTGCTATGGAAACAAGATGACCTGAGTTTGAACACTCAGCATGCATACAAAACCCAGACATGGCTGCTTATGCCTGTATCTCCAGTGTTGAGGGGTGAAGACAAATACTGGGACAGCCAATTTAGTTGAAATGCTGAGTTCTGGGTTTAGCGAGAGAGCCCGTATCACAAAAATTAAGATACAAGCAATGCAGAAAGACATCCAGCATCCTCCTCTGACCTCTGCATGTGTCTATATAGGCATGCATATTTGCATACAACACACATACACACGTATAAAATAAAATAAAAAGCCATCGAATCTTATGCCTGGAGATAGGAAGAGTGCATCTCTGGAAGATTTCACTTAATGTGAACTTCAAGCTATTTTTACACAGGCTAGCTAGTGGATGGGGAACTGCTAAAGTATACTACCCTTAGGCATGAACTGTAAAAGTGAGGAGTGACGAGAGAAACCAGCCCTGGAGGGCACAGAAAACTGTACAGGGCCAGTTTATGTTTAGACAGCATGGTACTGATATGGATCTCCTGCATGGGCCAAGATGGGTAATGCTTGAGATCCAGAGGACTATGAGTCAGCACAAAGTGGCTGGTACTGTATATCCAGGGGACCAAAAGCAAATGGTGTTGTAATCCGTGCCTTAAGATTCCTCACACTAGTTGTGACAATACGTCAATTTTGTATGTATCTTTATAAATATGGCCATGGGGGTAAAGGTGGGTGCCTTTGCTAGTTTTCAATCCATAGGTCTATATGGTCTATATGCCTACATCCATGTAGCCTATATGCTAGTCTACATGTGTGCCTGTGCCCACCTGCACGTAGCCCGCATGCCCTGGCGTATACCTGGATGACTACTTCATCTGCTTGCCTACTGGTCTGTGCACAGATAAGTAAAGCATGTCTTACTTGTCCAAGGCACCTCAAAAATCTTTTCCCAGCATGCAGTGTTGTGGGAATTCGATCTGTTCAGCCAATGGCTTTGGGGTAACAAGTCCTAGGGCGTGGCCTTGTCTGCATGTGTGACTGGGTCAGAGCTGAGGAAGAAGGCTCCTCTGCTCTCTTGGGTGGTCGGAGCAGGAGCAAGTGGCGGAGAGCGTGGCCCTCCTTTTCTGGCATGGAAGCTTGAATCTCACAGCCCACTCAGGCAGAACCTTGCAGCCCACGCTGAAAACTTAAACTTTATTCTAGAGAAGATAGAAAGCCAATGACGTTTTAATTGAAGGAGCAATGTGGTCAGATTTTATTCTAGGAAGATGGGGCATTTGAAGGGCTGGTTCTAGAGACAGGGATGCCTGTGAGGAGGTCATTGCTGAATGCTAGGCAAGCATGTTTTCAGTTCTCTGAAAGGGGTTGGAGGTGAAGGTAGAAGTGATAGGATTGAGAAATACTTAGGAGGTAAAAACTATCAAGACTTGGAAAGTGATAGGATTTAGTCAAGAAGATGAGGGAGAAAAAGAAGTCTCAAGTAACTGTTCAGTAATGAGGATGTAGGAGCCATTAACTGAGATTAGCAAGACTGGAGAAGCAGGTACGTGGACCCTAAGGTGCATTAAGCACCTAGGGCAATCCAGATGAATCTGGTGCTTAGGTGAGAGGCAGAGCTGTAGAGTGGTACATTTGCATCACGATTATAAAACCATAAAAAGAATTTGAGGGTGCCTAAGGAGAGCTTGCAGAGAAGAGGCCGGGAACATGAACTGCAGAGACCACGAGAACAAATGGTGGATGGGATGAAAGGGAACAGTCAGAGTGCACAAAGTGTTTGATGAGCTGTAAGTGCAGAATTTCAGTGAGAAAATGCACGGAGGGTGCGTAGGTTGATGGGGATGGGTGTTTCACTGCTCATCCCGTCTAGAAACTTCAAAGAAAATTCCATCCACTATCTTCACCTTTCTCAAGAATGTCTGATGGAAAATGGGGCCTCTGGTCTAAATATGCAGGTATTAAAAGAAAGCAAAGGAGCTTTGAAATTACTGGGTACACATAAGTGTCTCCTTAGGCAGCCTGTTTTCCCATCAGGCAGCAGGACGCCACCATTATTGCTAATAGTCATGGTTAATGGAAGAGTAAAGAGGTTTTTCTTGAAGAGAAAGGTATCCTTTTACCCCTAAAGTTACCAACTAGAATTCCTTGCTATTACACAAATTGAGAGCCAGGAGGCAAATTTTAATTTAAAATATTTATAGACTTGGGATAGCAGCTGCCAGTTTCTCTCCCTGCTCCTGAATGCATTCTGCAGCTGGCCACAGTTCCCCATTCCAGTCAGCTTTGCCGATAATAACAGCTGTTCATTAGGCAGGGGCCATTTTTATTAGTGCCCATGAGGTATGTAGTCCATACTGCTAAAGAAATCTTTAATGTGATGATTTTTAAGAGAACTACGCTGTGATTTGAAAAATTATTCGCAGAAGCCTTTTTAAAAAAAAATCCTTAAAGTGTCTTCATTTTCTGCCCTAACCTACTCATTTTAAACCATAAGGACACTTTACATGACATTAAACCAAACAAGGAGGAGGGTGAGAGGCAACAGAAGTGGGGGACGGGGTAGCTAAAGGGATAATTTTTGAAGGGACCCTGTTCTTACATTTTTTTTTCTTTTTCTTTAATGTGTATTGGTGTTTTGCCATGGGTATCAGGTCCCCTGAAACTGGAGTTACAGACAGGTGTGAGCTGTGATGTGGGTGCTAGTATTTGAACTGGGGTCCTCTGGAAGAGTAGTCAGTGCCCTTAACTACCGAGCCATCTCTCCAGCCCCGGGAGCCCTGTTCTTAAACATATGAGAATCTTAAACACATCTTGCTTATGAGTGTAGAACATCATACTCAAATTGCAGTTTTTTTGTTTGTTTGTTTTGTTTGGTTGATCAGACAAAAACAAAAGAGGTATGGAGAAATATTAGGAAGTGAGAACAAATCCAAACAGAATTTATGATCCTATTGATAGGGTCAAAGAGTACTAAAACAATAAATTAAAACCCCAGTACAACTAAAACTGAAATCTCATCAACAGACCGAAGATTCAAAGGTACCCAGAAATAGACAGACCCATCAGTTTTTTTTATGTGTTCAGAATTCCTTTTGTATAATCCTTTATAAAATTATATATTTTAAAACTATATATAAAACTATGTGTTTCTACATTCCACTTATTAGAAGTTATTATTTGGGGGTTGGTACTGTTTTCTGTCAACTTGACCCAAGCTTGGTTCATCAGAGAGGAAGAAGTTCAGTTGAGAAAGGGTCTCCAAAAGATTGGGCTGTGGCCAAGACTATAGGGCATTTTTTTCTTTAGTGATTGGTGGGGGAGGGCCAACCCATCGTGGATGATGCCACCTCTGGGCTGGTGGTCCTGGGTTCAATAAGAAAGCTCGCCGAGCAAGCCATGGGGAGCAAGCCAGTCAGCAGCATCCCTCCATGGCCTCTGCATCAGCTCCTGCCTCCAGGTTCCTGTCCTGCTTGAGTTCCTTTCTCACTGCCTTTGGAGAACTCTTATATGGAACTGTGAGTGAAATTAACCCTTTCCTCCCCAGCTGGCTTTGGGTCATGGTGTTTCATTGCAGCAGTAGTAACCCTAACTAAGACAGGGCTGGAGAGATGGACCAGCAGTGAAAAGCACTTGCTGTTCTTGCAGAGGTTCAGTTCCCGGCACCCACAGAGTGGCTCACAAACATCTGTAACTCCAGTTCCCAGTTATCTGATGTCTTCTTCTTATGTTGGTGAGCACCAGGCATATGTATGATATACATATATACATACATGCAGGCAAAACACTCATACAAATAAATCATTAAAAAATGTTCAAAGAAAGTACCATTTATGGAATTCAACTACATATCAGAGTTCAGCTTGATTCTTAGTTTTATTATCTAGATGTCTCATAAATTGAACTTTTGAATTAAAGATCCATTGAGTTGTATAATATATTTGAGTTATATATGCATATATACATATATGTTTTAGATGTAATACATAAAACAAGAATGAATTTTTCTGCTTTTTTTTGTTTTAAAAGAAAATCAACCAAAAAAAAAAAAAAGAGGATATTTCAAGACAGATTTCGTCCTCACTCATACTTAAACATGATGTTTCTGAGCAATGTCTTTTAAAATGAAATGAAACTTGAAATTGTGCACGAGGACCAGAGTGAGCAAGCTGGACTCTGTAGGAAACTAAAACTGATCCTGAAACTCCAATCGGAGGCAAGGGTTTCTTAGGGCAGATTGTACAGTCTGGAGGGACCCAGCCTGAGGGTTTTTTTTTTTTGTTTGGTTGGTTGATTTGTTGTTGTTTTCGGGACAGGATTTCTCTGTGTGGCCTTGGCTGTCCTGGAACTCTCTTTGCAGACCAGGCTGGCCTTGAACTCACAGAGATCCACTTGCCTCCTGAGTGCTGGGATTAAAGGCATGCACCACCACTGGGCTCTGGCTTAAGTTTAACCTAGCTGATTATATTTGTAGCCAGAGTCTTCTTCCAGAGACAAATGTCATGGCTTCATTTTTTTCTGCTCTTTTTTCCATGCCCTTTCCTCAACTGGTTTTCATCTCAAACTTTGAGTTCCTGCCTTCAAGTTGTACTAAATTTACATAGAAGGAGCAGAAACAGACTAGAAGTCCAATTTGCATCCTAAGTGGGCCAGAGGAGATTCATGAGAAATTAGACAAGAATTGGTAGAAACCAGAAATGAAACCACCGCAAGAAATTCATAAGAGAGAGAATCTGATTTTCTTTTTTTAAAGATAAAAGTAGATAAACAAAATTAAGAGAGATGCCACAGAGGAAGAACACGCAAGCATTAGGCTTTCGTTATTTCTCTCATATGCTTAGAATAATCGACTTGCTTGGGAAATTTGATCCAATCTATTGTAGAACAAAGCAAAAATACAAATAAGAGCTTTTGGGGATGGCAACTTTAGCAGGAGTGACATAGAATCCGAGGTCGTTACCTGTCACTGGACATCTCCCCTGAGACCACTGTTAGAAACTGCTGTGCGAGACAATGCTCGTGATTTGCCGATCAGACCAGGCAGACTAATTAAATGCTGCAAAGTGCAAGTGGTTATTCCTCCTCTTGCTCCATAAATACGGGGAGGATCACCAACTAAACACACTCTTTTATTTTGCTATGAAAAAATTTGCATGTCGCAAGCCCGTCGCAGTTGGATTAGACTACCTTCCCTGTCTCCTGCAAATTCTTCCAAAAACCGTGTTTGGGGCTTGCACAAAACTTTTAGGAACATGATCTGTGTCTTGATTCATGAAGCTGTGTGCAATGCATAATACATGGAAGAAAGAAGGGAACACATAATACATGGAAGATTGAATGAGGCGTTCAAGGGCCACCTTTATAGTCCATTTACATGTTTATTTTCTCCTGCATTCGTCATCACACCATAGGCCGTGCTTTCAGAGCACTTCTGGGAGGATTAGCTTGTGTCTTAGTAGAGTAGCAAGAGAAAGAAAATGTTAGCTCCAGAGAACATCCTCTGGTTTTTCTATCTTCATTCCAGCACTTCCTTCTGGCTGCGTAGATTGACAAGTAGAAGATGACTTATAAATAGAAGATGACCCCGTGGCCGAAAATGAAAAGAACCTTCAAAACCTGAAAAATAAGTCCTCTCGAAAGAATAGGACAGACCATATGCAAGCTGGTGACATGAATTGGTTCTGACACTTCCATCCAACTATTCTAATCCATTATGAGAAATTGTATAGAAAAAATTCTGAAATTTCAGTTCTTTTATTTTTACTACAGAGATATTCTTTTATTCATTCAAACTAAAATCGAGACAATCCTCAATTTCAAAAGCTTTCTGAATTGATGCATTTCTAGTTATTTATAAATAGAGACAACTAAACAGACATGTGATTACAAATCGGCTTATCAACTTTCTTCTTGGATTTGTTTTTCCTGTAACACATTCTTTCTAAGCAGGCGGCACCCTTCACCTTGGTGGAAACACACCCTGCTTCTTGTTCTGTTATCAGGTTTTAGCAACTGTGTCTTAAGTTTGTGTGACATATTTTGTTGTCCGTGAAAACCAGGAGCTTTCGAAATCTTGAACTTCTAGACTGCAGCTGTCCTCTCAAGCCTAGTGTAAAAATGTAAAAAGGAAAAACAAGTTGAGGAGGGAGAAAGCATTGTTCTAGGCATCAGCCACTAGAGAGCCTAAAGTCTGCCGTGTGTATGGGTATAGCATGAAGAACGTTAGCATTGGTAGTAAACAGAATTGCAGGTAACCGAAACCCTCCGTGACTTCGTCTTCCTTGTGGGGTCATAAATAAGTCCACATCGATTGACTTTTCACCCAATTTACTAATAAAGAATGTCATCAATCGGGACTTTGGGAATTAAAATGTCGAGGAAATCAAGGGCAGGTCCTGACAGTTTGAGAAGATGCAGCGGTGTTGAAAACAAAAAGACTGATCTGGATTGAAAAGATGACCATTATATTTGTAGCATGGGAAAGAGAAGAGAATGACATCTTCAGTAAGCAAAGGATAAAGTGAAGGGTTGTTCAAATCTTAGATGGTCTTTTAATAAAAAACAAAACAAAACAAAACAAAACAAAACAAAAAAACCCAGAGCCAGATATTGGGGTGAAAACTGAAAGATCAGAGAAGCAGAGCAAGCTACAGCTAACCTCACCTCACCAACTCCTCAACTGATCCTGTTTCCACAAATCCTCAGACTGAAAGCCTGAGTCCTCACCTGAAAGGGTCTCAGCTGAACAGCTTTAATTCCTGTTTCCTCACGCCTTATATACCTTTCTCGGCCCAGCCATGTCACTTTCTGGGATTAAAGGTGTGTGTGCTTCCAAGTACTGGGATTAAAGGTGTGTGCCACCACTGCCTGGCTCTGTTTCCAGTATGGCCTTGAACTCACAGGGTGGATCTCTGCCTCCCGAGTGATAGGATTAAGGGTGTGTGCCACCACTGTCTGGCCTCTATGTCTAATCTAGTGGCTGGCTCTGTCCTCCAATCCCCAGGCAAGTTTATTAGGGTACACAATATATCACTACAGTGAAGAGTATGGCAGAATCCAGGCATGTTTGGGATGCTAGGATCCGACTTAGCTGGAGCAGGGCATGTGGTCTGCATAATAAGAGTAGAGAGAAAAGACTCTGGTTAGCAGATTTCGCATGATTTAGAAAGTCAGATAGAAGAGTCTAGTGGAAATGATTTGTTCAGTTTCATGTATTTGTTTTGATCTTGGGCAGCTGTTGAGGAAAAAAGGAGTTCTAGATACATCAGATCATGGAATTAGAGCACACAATTTTTACTTAAAGAAAATTAAAGAAATAAATTCTTCCAAAGAGCTTTTGTCTGGAATTCTTCCTTTGCACACTTTGGGATTCTTCAATAATGATTTTATTTTGACTTATGTTCTCAGATAAATGTTCATGGACACTAAAATAAATTAATGTGTATTGAAAAATCTCAAACGCTTGCATAGAATGTTCACAACTCACAACACATTAATGACAGAGGAAATTTTTTTTCTCTGCTCCCTAAGGTCAGTGCTAGAGAGCTTGTGAATTAAACTAATAAAATACAGAGAAAGAACAGGAAAGGCAAGCAGATTTTAAAAGATTTATTTTATTTTTAATTGTGTGCATGAGTGTGTGTGTGTGTGTGTGTGTGTGTGTGTGTGCACAAATGTGATATGAGTGAAGTGCCCATCACAGAGGCCAGAAGAGAGTGTTGGATCTCAGGCAGACAGAGTCACAGTAGTTGGTTGCGAGCTGCCCTATGTGGCTGCTGGGAACCAACTTGGGTCCTCTTGAAGAGCAGCAAGTGCTCTTAACTGCTGAGCCATCATCTCTCCAGATCCAGCAAACAGTTTTTATTTCAGAGGCTTTATAGTTGACAGGGGAAAAAAGTGAATAAAAGAAATATTTAGAAGCAGGGCATATATACCATTTTAACAAAGGAAAAAGTTAATATAAAGTGGTAAAAACGAACAGCTGTACATAAGTCCATCACAGCAGGCATGCTTCATGCAGCTGTTGATAGTTGTAGGCAGCCATTGCTCGAACTGCATTCAAACAGGGAGTGGTAGCCAGTCAGATGTCTTCATACTGCTCTTTTTTTTATGTATCCTATTCCTGCTCTTATCTAGAAACATATTCAGCATCCTTTTCAGGCCCAGAGCTCTCTGAACCTATCCTGGAATCACAGATGAAGCCCAGAGAAGATATTTAAGCTAACTTTGTTGTAATTTTGTCTTTTAACAAACCCCACTTCTGGTGAGTATGAATTAGTAGGAATAAAATCATGTGTAGAGTATACTCTATTGTTTTTGTTTGTTTGTTTGTTTTTTGTTTTGTTTTGTTTTTTTCAAGACAAGGTTTCTCTGTGTAGCTTTGCGCCTTTCCTGGAACTCACTTTGTAGACCTGGCTGGCCTTGAACTCACAGAGATCTGCCTGCCTCTGCCTCCTGAGTGCTGGGATTAAAGGCATGTGCCACCACCGCCCGGCTCTATTCTGTTAACAAATATTCACTAGATCCTTAATACAGTCAAGACAGATGTAGGTCTGGGCTGTGGATAGAATAGTCCTTTAAGAATTTGGAAAGCTGGGCACAGTCGTGCATGCCTATAATCTCAGCACTCAGAAACTGAGGATCTTGAATCTAAGACCTGTCTTCTGAGCCACATAGAGAGACTCTGTATCAACAACAACAATTTTAAAGTGGTCTGGGAGCAGAAATCCAGTTGACTGCATAAGGATGCAGATATATAAACATATGAAGCCAACGGATGCTAAAAAAAAATTAAAAAAAAAAAACTGGTGACTACATCTCGGCTGGCTGAATGTATGTAAATAGGTCATATTTCCAAGCATCCATTGAAGTTAATGGCAAATGTTTGCATACGTCACTTTGGATATTTAAACTACCCTGGGACAGTTGCACACTGATAAGTGTTTAATAATTGGCTCTTTGGGATGAAGTCCGGAAGTGTAGCATCGACCAACTTCTGAGGGTAATGACTTTCGGAGACCACTAGAGGGATATCCGATTTTAAGTCCCTTGGCTGTTGTCAAGCCTCTGAAAGGGCTTCAGTGATAATGGCTGGGAAGAGATGTACACAAACATACACGGCACCCTCAGCATAGTATAGACAGAAGACACGTAAACTGCCCCAAAGTGCCATAAAATGACTAAGGGATGGGCTTGCAGTGCTGACCAAGAGTTGTCAATATAACTCATCGGATTATATAGCTCTCTTTGTTTGCTGTTTTTTTTTTTTTTTTTTGCATGGTCCGTATCTCAAAAGTCCTAAAAGGGAACAACTGCCTCCTACAAGCTTATAGGAATGAAGTTCATCACACCACTTGGAGACCAGGGGGAAGAACAGGCATAAAAAGTCAAAGATATATTTAGGCTCTGCAAACAAATAAACTTCTAGACTATGCAAGTCATCAGTTGTGGTCAGATTTTTCTTTGGGCCACCAGCTCACAAATAATGGCATGGAGACTTTTAATTATGAAAGCCTGGCCTTATCTTAGGCTTGTCTTTAACTAGCTCTTGTAGCTTAAATTAACCCATTTCTATTAATCTACCTTCTGTCACTTACCACCCATCCTGCTTCCTCCACGTCTCTCTCACGTGCCTAGATTCCTCCTCCTACTTCCTCTCTCTCTGCCCGGAAGTCCTGCCTACACTTCCTACCTAGCTCTTGGCCATTTAGCTTTTTATTAAACCAATTACAGAAATACACCCTCACACAGTGTACAAATTATCCCATAATAATGAATATAGTGGGTTAACTTGATAGTAGTATTTATTGAGAACTTACTAATGCTAGGAAGACTTTTGACTCCTTTCATTTTCCTTTTTCCTCTTCTCTTTCCTTCCCTCCTGCCTGCCTTCCAGTCCCTGCCTGTAGTGGTATTTGCTTTGCCCATGACCTTGGGCTATAAGCCCTGAAAGGAGGCGATGCTTCCTGCTGTTGTATGTGACCTCTTAAAAGGTAAGGGGGAAGGGTCACAAGTCCCTTCTCCCTGCTGCCTCTTCCTGGTCTGATCAAACCACCAGGTGGATTCACTCCGGTCAGAACAGAGGATGACTTCAGCTGTTTACTCAGTTCTGTATTCGTGAGTGTATTTCCTCAATTTATATCTTAAAAAATCCCTATTACCCATTAAATAGACTCCTGTGGATTGATCTTAGCATCTGCCCTCCTTCCTCAGGGATGAAAGGGGGTCCTTATGACCCTTAGAAGGCAAACATCCAACCACTGAAGTATATTCTCAGTCCTTAAAAAAACAAAACAAAAAACCGTTGTGTTTTGAGATGAAGTCTCACTGAGTTTCTCAGTGTAACCTTGAACTTACTTTGTAGTTCTGGCAGGCTGTGCCTCTATGATCCTCCTGCCGCTGCCTCCAGAGTAGCTGGGATTACAGCCCTGTGCCTTTAAGCTTGGCCTCTTTGCCAAATTTCTTATTTATTCTTCATTGCATTCTTGTGAAATTATATTATTATTGACCTCCTATAATATATACACAAACAGGAACAGAGGGAAGCAGTGTTTTCAGTGGGAAGGCAGAGATTAACTCTAATTTGGTTGGATCAAAAACTGATGTTTTTAAACAAAAAGCACACGCTAGCACTCAAGTAAGAGACCTTAGTAACTCAAAAGGCTGTGTAAGCCTTGGACTTAGTGCAATGCATTGAATCATTTATTAGGGGCTATGAATGAGCTGGTTTGGTAGCATAGGCCTGTACGTCCCAGCTACTCAGTGGGCTGAGGCAGGAGGATCATAAATTTAAGACCAGTTTGGGCAACTTAGTGAGACATTGTCTCAAAATAAAAAGTGGAAAGAGGGCTGGGTATACAGCTCAGTGGTAGAGCATTTGCCTAACATGCAAGAGGCCGTAGGTTCAGTCCCTGTCTCTCTGTGTCTCCATGTCTCTGTCTTTCTCTCTGTGTCTCTCTCTCCCTATCTCTGTCTCTGTCTTTCTCTCTCTCACACACACATATACATACACAAATATCATATAGAGGAAATAAATTCTAAAGATGGAAACAAACACCTTCGGTTTGAGTCCCTCACAACTAAATTCTAAGAAGGTATGTGCTCACTCCTCGGATTCCTGTGTTGTTTACTTTCCAAGGACTTATCTTACTTTCGTCTGTGATTTGTTTTCAATTTCTGAAGAAATAAACACAATTTGGTAATACCAAGTGTTGTTTTAGCCATTTCCTAAACTCCCTCCAGTTGTTCTGGGAAGAGTGGGCTCAGTTCCCCCTCTGCCCGTCAGAATGATTAATTAGACTTCATTTCCTGCTGATGTCTCCACCGTCCTTTCCTTACCCCCAATGACTAATAACACTTCTACCAAGTCCAAACAAATGGCCACAGTATCTAGTGTTTATTTTTGGAAGTCCTCCCCAAGCCAAAATACATTGAACCGCTCACAGACAGCAGTTTAGAAATTCCTGGCTAGGTTTCCTGCCCTGAACAGCCGCACTTGATATGGCTAGATGGCCCGTTGACTGGCACCCTGGGTGGCATCGTGCCCGCATGAGAGTTGCCTGCCAAGCTATCTGAATCAAGAATAGGCCCTGAGTTGCGATAAATCCAGATGGGCAGCGTGCTCAACAACCTGGTGAGGGGCCCTATCTTCTTCAGGAAGTACCCCTAGGGCGGCACTAGAACATCAATGCCGCATGGTCTTTCTCTACACTTGACATCTGTGGACACTTCCAGTCTGTGACAGAAGGAGGGAGAGAACCAGGGTGGGAAGGCAGACAGGAGGCTTTGTAGGTGGGGCGAGCAAGGCAGAGACCAACGTGTCACAGCCGAGGCTCCAAGTCCGTTAGGATCGGGAGCTCACTGGCTATGAAGCATTTGATGCCAGTACCAAGAGATACCTTATTTCAAGGCCAGTGATGAGCAAAATGGAAAGCAGAGGCCAGTCAGGGATTGGCTTGTCAAACTGCTCCTGGTTGTGACAGAGCTCCCTCCACACATACAATCACTAGTCAACACGGCTACTAAGTGAATCCTTAGGGCAGAAAAGAGCCCCTACCCAAGACACAGACCCAGAGAAAGGAGTTTAGATGTGCCATGAACCCGGAACACGGGCAAACTCAGGGGAGGAGAATCATGGCTGTTTAGACAGTTCTAGAGATCCCCACAAGCTCGGCATGGCGTTTGTCAATTCCTCAGTGAAATGAAGATGTCTAGTGTTCTAAATATATGTGTGCACATGGGATGACTTCAGATTCCAGATTTGTGGGGCTCTGGCTCTGCCCTGTGGCTAATTTAGGGCTCAGGAAGGTTAACAACAGGCCCAGGGTCGGTTTACACATAATCCGCATCTGTAAATGGAGAATTAGATTTAAATACACCTCACAGCATTATCAGCGTCCACTGAGGTGGTCTGTGCAAAGTGCTTACAAAAAAAAAAAAAAAAAAAAAAAAGGTCAGTCCATAGGAATCGCTGTGATTTTTTTGGAATCAACTCCTTTGTACATGTGAATTGTCACACTGACCTCCGTCATTGGTAATTCTGAAAAATCATAAAATATGAACATAAAACACTATAGGTAGGGACTCTAGTGTCACTATCACTATTTGTGTGTGTGGTATGTATGTGTCTGCATGTGTCTGAATACGTGTGTTTGTGTGTACATGCATGTGTATGTCTGTGTAGGTGTGTATCTCTGAGTGTATACACGTGTCTATATATGTGTGTGTCTGTGTGTGTGTCTGCGTGTGTCTGTATATGTGTGTATGTGCACATGTGTGCATGTGTATATGCATGTGTGTGTGTCTGTGTATATGTGTGTCTCTGTGTGTATATGTGTGTCTATGTGTATGTCTGTATGTCTGTGTGTCTGTCTGTATATATGCATGTATGTGTATGTCTGTGTGTGCATGTGTGTCTGTCTGTATATATGTGTCTATGTATGTGTATGTCTGTGTGTCTATGTGTATGTCTCTCTCTCTCTCTCTCTCTCTCTCTCTCTGTATGTGTGTACATGTAAATGCATAGCTAAAGATCAAACCCAGGGCCTCGTGCATTTTCACAAGTGTAAGTCCTGATGACATTTTTTTCTTAAAGCAAACGTGCATACACCACAGTATGACAATCTCACTCTCAGAAGACACTGAGGCTCAGAGATTTAAAGAACTCTTCTAGTCTTTGGTCGCTGGGCAAATGGCCAAGGTCACATAGCAACTAGGAAGAAATAAACAGGGAACCAACTCGGCTTTTCAGAAAACAAAAACAATATAGTGGTTTTAAAAGCAAATGATGAGGGGTCAGCAAGTGGGTAAAGGGCTTGCTGCCAAGCCTAAGTGACCTGAGTTCAATCCCTGGTACCGGTATGGTAGAAGAAATGAACCACCTCCCAAAGGCAGTCCTCTAATACACACACACACACACACACACACACACACACACACACACACACGGCCTTATCAGTGCTAGGTTATTTGCAAATTCTGGTCCTATATCCCTTCTTTAAAATCCGTATCACGTTGATTTATTATTATTTTTTATTTTCTTTATTTAAAGAAAGAGAGGTTTATTTTGGCATGTAGTTCAGGGGATACAGTGATGGAGGCTGAAGATTGGTCCATGAAGTTGGTACACAGAAGTAGAGGAGAGCTGATTGTATGGTTTCTTTTTTTGTAAATTTTATTTATTTATTTATTGTCTGTGTCTGTGTGTACATGTGTCTATGTATCTCTCTCTCTCTCTCTCTCTCTCTCTCTCTCTGTGTGTGTGTGTGTGTGTGTGTGTGTGTGTGTACACATGCACACATGCCATGAGTGGAGGTCAGAGGACAACTCTTGGGACTCAGTTCTCACCCTCTACCCTGTGAGTTCTGGGGATTGAACTCAGGTTGTCTGGCTGGCCAGTAAAATGCCTTTATTCTCTGAGCCATCTCACCAGCCTATTGTGTTTGACTTCTTAAAGTGATAAACTGAACATCTTGCAAGTCAGTGTAACTCCTTCAGAGAAGCGACTCCTCTCCCTGCATCCTATAAACAGACTTTCTGTTCCCACTGGACCTTCATTTATGACCGTCCGTGACTACTTTTTATTATTTGTGTTATGTTTGTGTGTTTTTTAAAGACAGGTTCATTTTCTGTTTCCCAGGCTGGCTGTGACTGACTCAAAACCCTCTTCTCCTGTGGGATCAAAGAATCTTTAAGACGTTTAAACTAGGCCATTACTTGGGACTTGTTTATTTGTGTCCATTTCCAATTTACAAACCGTGAAGTCCTTCAGGGAAGGGACCTCTACAGTTCCCGTTTTCTATCACCTACCATATAGTCCAGTCAGCACACAATAAAGTATGTTTAAGACACATTTAATAAACCAGGCAGTGATGGTGCATGCCTTTAATTTCAGCCCTCAGGAGGCAGAAGCAGGTGGATCTCTGAGTTCAAGGACAGGCTGGTCTACAGAGAGTTCCAGGCCAGCCATGGTTACACAGAGAAACCTTGTCTCAAAAAAAAAAAAAAAAAAAAAGACACATTATTTAAATAAATGCATGAATATATGCAGGAAATTAAGTATGAGGCAGTGTAAGCAAACATAAAGTAGTCATGACATCTTAACACACAGATCCAACATATGCTTGTCTATTTGTATCTCGGATCAACGTTGGCGACTTTGATTGACAGATCCTGGACAGCACAGCCCTAGCTGCCTCCGGGAGGACCCGAGTTAAGGACACTGCCTGAGGACTATTGTTAATAGAATTATTTTTAGTCTTTCTAGTTAGTGGAATGCATTCCTTCATGGGGAATTTAAAGTGCTTAAGTCTCTTGTCAACTTAATTGTCACAATTCCAGGAGCCGTGTGAGTCCAGGATTATCACCTTATTTCATGAATGAGGAAGCTGCAGAGGCTTAACTCATTCAAAGCTCCTCAGGTAGCGTTTAGAAGGGAGATTAGCAACGCTTTTCCTATTCTTGATGCTTCTACTGTTCTGCTGAACAGCCACTGACTTTAGCATGGGGCACTCAATGCTTCTCTGCTGCTGAGAGAACCCAGGCATTCAAAACCCCAAGGGTCCTGCAGCTACACACATTAGAGCTGCCACAATCAATCGCGTCCCCGGGTCAGATTCCTTTTACCTCCTGGCCTTTGGAGCTTGATGCTCAGCTACTGGGGAATTCCTTTCTCAGAGCTTGCTGCATCATTTGCAGAGCTGGATGTAAAGGAAAAGCCTTGGCTGGTTGCTTAAAAGTTATCAAGGGTGTGAAGACGGACTCTGCAGAGCGTTGAGGCAAGTGTGTGGCCTTTGGGAGGCTACTCACTCTTGCAAATAGCTTTTCCCATCTGGCTTCTTGTCTACCAGGACCTTCATCAGGTTTTACTCAGTTATTGTCTGTGACATGCATGTTTTCTTCTATTTGGATTGATAATACCTATGTAGTATAGCCTCTATGATGGCCTTTGGATGGAATTTCTAAAATAAAAATTCTAAAATTATTAATTATTATTGTTTGTGTATATGACTCTGGGGCGAGGGGTGATACATGCCATGGTGTACATGTGGCAAGCAGAAGACAACTTTGCGGCATTGGTTCTGTCCTTCCAATCTCTTCCTCTGTTTTGGGTTTGTTTACGTCATTAGACTCTTAGTTTAACTTTGGTAGTTTGGATAAATCAAGAAATTTATCCTAGGGGGCTGGAGAGATGACTCAGAGGTTGAGAGCACTGGCTGCTCTTCCTGAGTTCGATTCCCAGCAACCACATGGTGGCTCACAACCATCTATAATGAGATCTGGCGCCCTCTTCTGGCATGTAGGCACATATGTTGGCAGAACATAAATAAATCTTTTTTTTTTTTTTTAAAGAAATTTATCCATCTTCTTTAGATTTTCCAACTTAATGGAGTACATTTTTTTTTAAAATACTCCTTTATAATATTCTGAATTTCTTTGGTGTCTGTTAAAATGTTTCCTTGTTCATTCCCGAGTCTGTTCATTTGGATCTTTTTTTCTTTCTCTCTTGTATGCATGTTTCTATTTCTACTGTGAATTCTGACATCTGAACTCTGGTATTCAGGATTGCATGGCAAGAGCCTTTCCTCACCGAGCTGTACCAAGCAGAAATATTGTCTTATTTTTGTTTGCAGCTGTCAGGCCTGGTACAGTGTTTGGCTTATAGTCGTTGCTTAAATCACGGTGTAAGTGTGTGTGTGTGTGTGTGTGTGTGTGTGTGTGTGTGTGTGTGTGATTAAGGATAAACTACAATACTGTAACACCAGTCTACAAGGAAAGGGTATTTGCTTGTCTTTCACCTACTGTAATATCTCCTGAACTCACAGCAATGATGGGCAGCTAGGAATTAGAAAGTATTTGTTGAGAGAATGAATAATGCACCGTATGGAAAGTTGCCTCCCGAAGTGTGTCCCCGATTCATTTCCGCCAGATGCGGTTTTCGCTGCCTTCTTTATTGGGTCTTTGAATTTGAAAGTCGCCAAATATGCCTTACAGTCAAAGTTCATGTAGCCCCAGGAAAAGTTGAAGACATGAACTGCAGGAGTCCTGGAAGTTTGGTGAAATCCTTCACTTGCTTTATTATAATGTCACAAAGGCTGGTTTAAGAAAATACCATCAAGAGGACCCAAATTCTCTATAGAAAACCATGACATCTATATGTAGAACCCCCTAGAATACCTAATTCTGAGCACCCGAATCTTTCCAACTCTCTTTCAGCCAGGAAGTGATCTAATACAGCTGCCTACAGAATCAAAATATAGTCATAAAATGTGCAGCTGATTGCTTCCTTTCCACACTTTTCATTGGGGAGATGGGGGTTCATGAGGCATAATAGTTTTCACATGTTAATTTGGGCTTTATGAATTCCCTCAGGTATCGGACTACCACACCACACATACTGTACCCATGTCTGGTGCCCATGGAGGATAGACTGGGGCACTGGATCCCCTGAAACTGGAGTTATAGATAATTGTAAGCTACCATGTGGGTTCTGGGAACCAAACCTGGGTCCTCTGCAGGAGCAGCAAGTGCTCTTAACCACTGAGCCATCTCCCCAGCCCTCAAGAGTTACTTTTCAAAATGAGAATTCTTCCTTCTATTAATCCAGTCTTAGAAAATCATCTTGCTTAATTCTTAGCTTTTGGGATGACTTTGAGGAAAATACTTGTTGAGGAACAATAACTAATAAGCTGCCAGAGTCAGGGCAA
This sequence comes from Peromyscus attwateri, assembly GCA_902168425.1. NCBI lineage: Eukaryota > Metazoa > Chordata > Mammalia > Rodentia > Cricetidae > Peromyscus > Peromyscus attwateri. The sequence continues at coordinate 38,534 of CABHPP010148541.1, forward strand.
AAATGCTAAAGTGATCTTGAAACTAGAAATGAGGTTCTCGCTCCTCTCCCGGCTAGTCACCCTCTAAACAAGCATCATCATGGGAACCATTAAATAGTTCCTCCTTTTTATTTATGAAACATTTTATCACGATTCTTTAAAACCAGCCCTTTGTCAGGGGCTGGAAAGATGGCTCAGTGGTTAAGAGCACTGACTGTTCTTCCAGAGGACCTGGGTTCAATTCCCAGGACCCACATGGCAGCTTACAACTGTCTGAAACTCCAAGATCTGATACCCTCACACAGACATACATGCAGGCAGAACACCAATGCAAATAAAATAAAAATAAGTAAATTATTTATTAAAAAAAGTCCTTTTGTCAATCTTTATAATTGCTTTGACTCTATAGAAATAAATGCTAACCATGTGACTTCCAATGGATCTTATTCCAGAAGATTCCTGCTTATACTGTCCCATACAGGGAAATTATTCCATGAGAACAGTCAAAACTGGCCCAGCCATTTGCTTAGGGGAAGCCTTGAGGTGAGGGCCTCGCCTCACTTTGCTTTAAAAATAAAAATACAAGTGGTGGTATGGCAACGTGAGTTCAGTTTCCATGAGCATACTACCTGTCTGCTAAAAAAAAAAAAAAAAAAAAAAAAGTCTTTCATTTTTTTTCGCCAGAATTTGTTTAGTATTAAGAAGACATTTCAGTTTTCCACTCTCCTTTGAGCTCATTCATCCGAATAAGTACAGTGCCAGACTCTGACATTTCCCTAAACTGTGCCAGGCTGTTAATAAGTGTATATTTGAAAACTGACTCATTATATCGTTCCTTTCCTCTCCCGCTTAGGATTTCCTGCACCCGAGGACAAGTCCATTTGCCTAAATGTGGAGAATGTCAGCTGCACTCGCCTCTGCAAAACAACTGAATACCTCTGATGGCCTTTGACCCCAGCTCTGGTCTCAAGCATAACCCCCAGCCCAGGAGAGATCTATAAAGGAACGAACATGAAGATGTCAGCTGACAGAGACGAGCAGTAACGGAATGCTGGGAGCAGGTGGCAGCAGATTCTGTCCCTTTCACAGGACACTAAGCAAGAAGGAAGACTCAAGGACACCGTTCAGAGGAGCACACTGTGAAGGGCTCCCATCGGCACTGTCTCGAACAGACATGCTCAGTTGCAAC
>CABHPP010148542.1:0-45606 GCA_902168425.1 Peromyscus attwateri
TGTCCTCAGGGTAAACTAGGTATCCGGTCCCTGTGTGCCTCCCAAACCCCATGTGACTTTGTTTACCACCCTTCCTGCCACCCTGAAGAACTCATCTCTGCCTTCTTTCCCTGAGCAGCGCCCAACACAGACTGGAGATCTTTGTCTTAGGTAAGAAAAGGGATGCCTCAGGGCTCTGAGCAGATCTTACCTCCTCCGAGGCTGCCTGAATTCCACACTTAGTGAAGTTCGGTTTGTGAGCCAACATTCCAGGTTGTTATGACAAACACTGATAAGAGGGGAAGAAAACATATCTGTGCATGTCAGCCTTGCCGACAACCCCCACGACCCCCCAACCTTCCACCCCAAATCAGACTGCTGCTGCCAGTTCCCAGGAGTTGCCAGCTCCTCCTGAGTGACTGCCAACTCCAGGAAGAGTCCCTACTGGTATAATGAAGCATCAGGTAAATCTCAACTTGGGACTGGAGACATCTGGGCTCCAGAAAGCAGAAATGAGAGGCTAAATGAAGTATAGGGAACTCAGACACGTCACTGTGACTGCAGCAAAGGAACACAGACTTCACATCTGAGCCAGGGCACCTCTCTTGGGACATTTTCTCAAGAACACAACTGCCTTTGAAATTCTCAGCCCTGAGAGCTAGGAAGTATTGCTGCACGCCAAACAGGCTCAGAGAGGTGAGGAGGTAATTCCACCTCTGTCAAACGTATGCTGAGGTCTGGCCCAGGACTCTCATTGAAGGAGGACTCAGTAGACCCAGGACCAACTTTGGGACACCTGTCTATCCTGTCACAGTAAGCTGGGAGGGGAGACTGCGATGTAGAACTTGGTTTAGGAACGCTTCTTCCCCAGACTCAATCCCCCCGTTATCAGTGTCCCTGCAATTACCCTCCACGGCCCCTAGAGGGAGAAGCCCTGGGCTGACTCAACCGGCAAGCAAGCCCTCTCTTCCCTTTGACCTGAATACATTAACCCGCGTTTTAGCGCCGGATCCAGACCTTGTAGCCCAGGCAGGCTCAAACTTGCAATCCTGCTGCCGCCGCCTCCCCAGTGGCGGGATTTCAGGTCGCTCACCCCAGGCCTGGCTAAAATTAAGCTCCTGGGCTCTGCTTCTCTTGCTTTGTAGACAAGGAAACTGAGGCCCCCAGAAGTGAACTGTTCGCTAAAGATGGTAAAGGGGGAGAGTGTGGACAAGAGATGTGAGATCCCAGCTGTCCTGGTTGGAGGTGGCTGTGTTGTCTTGAGTGTTTTTTGTTTTTTGTTTTTAGTTTTGTTGTTTATTTTGCAACAGGTTATCAGGTAGCTGAGGCAGGCCTTGAGCTCTTCTAGATTCTTCCGCCCCCACACCCCCCACTTCCCCACTGCTGGGATTAGAGGTCTGCGCCGCCATACCCTACCCCACCAGTTCTTTGTTTTTTAAATAAATCTCCTCCCAGTGCCCGCCCCCACACTGACCTCCAGGCCTGGACCCATTCCCAGCAAGGGACACTGTGTATCTCTACTCACCTGTGGGTCTGTCCCAGGGACCAGATGGTCTGACGAAGGTGGTGAGGTAAAGTTAGGTCAGCTGGCAAATCTGTCCCCTGGTCTGTCCTGCAGTCTGCTCCTGCACAGGAGGTACAGTTTCTCTGGGTTTCTCCCCGGGAGGGGACAATGTGGACAAACATTGAGGCAGCCCTGACCCCCATGCCCAGCAGAACTCCAAGTGCCTGTCTAGCGGACTCAAGCTCACAAGGGATGCTTGCAGCATCTTAACCCATATTCTACCATCCTCAACTGAGGTCACCCCCAGGGATGGGGCTGCTAAAACCATTCTCCAAAAGAAGTTATAAGGGCCCCTCCACAATACTTATAGAATGTTATGATGTTATAAATGTCCCCCTATGATACTTTCGGAATGTTTTTATTATTTTATTTTGTTTGTTTGAGACAGGATCTCACCATGTAGCTGGATGACCTGGACTATTAAGTTTTTATTTAACTGCAGAGCAGCATCACAACTAAAATTAAACATAGATGGACTTCCGTTTAGATCCCCCAACCTCATAAAGTGCCAAATATTCTGGCTACACAGGAGACCCTGTCTTAAAAGACAACCACAAAAGAATGCTGGATATGGTCCTCACACCTATAATCCTAGCCCTGGAGAGGAGGAAACCGGAGCGTCCCTGCAGCTCACCGGCCTGCTAGTCAGTGTGCTCCAGGTTCAGTGAGAGAGCTGTCTCACAAAATAAGGTGAAGGGCTAGAGGTGACTCAGCAGAAGCTGAGCACGCAGAGTTCTTGCAGAGGAACTGAGAGTTGGCCCTAGCATTCACATGGGGTGTTGTCCCACAACCGCCTGTAACTCCAGTGCAGGGGACCCAACCACCCCCAAAGGCACAGGCCTCTGAGGGCACTGGGCATGCATGTGGTACACAAATACATATGCAGACAAACACATGGAAGAAAAATAAATCATATGTGAGGCAAGCCAGGACTACATAGGAAGATCCTGCTTCAAAATACAAATTAAAAAAAAAAAAAAATGAGGGTACTGGTGTGTATCTGTTGTTGGAATTCCTGGCCGCTCCCCCAGCTGCATGGCCCCACATGCGTAGTTCAGTAGCCAAGCAAGGGGCCTTACGTCCTACATAATTTGTGCACAGCGTGATCACGCAGTCTATGCGCAGGCGTGGCATAGCTCTGTAAGGCAGGCCATAAGTGCGTGTGCAGGAGAATCCATAAGAATCCATAAGAACACAGACCCCTCCCTCTTCTTCTCCACTCCCCGCCCCCAGACCTGGTCACGTTCTAGTCTGTCTCTCCCTTCTCCTAATAAAACTCTTATAGTGGGTTTTGTCCTGCCTCAAGGCCTTTCTCACATGGTAACAGCTCCACTGAATGAATAACATTGAGCCTGCATTAAAACCAACATCTATAATCCCAGCACTTAGGGGTAGAGGCAGGAGGATCAGAAGTTCAAGGCCAGACTCAGCTATACAGTGATTTCTAGGCCAGGGTAAGATGAGACACTGTTTCAAAATAAATTAAAATGAGAAGGGATGGAAGGGAAAAACACTTTTTAGTACACTAAATGATACAATTCTTAGAACCAGATTGCCTGAGCTCAAATTTTAACTCTACCACTTACTAACTAGTACTTCTTTTAAAAATTACTTAATTTCTTGGTTCCTCGTCTTTTTTTTTTTTTTTTTTTGGTTTTTCAAGACAGCGTTTCTCTGTGTAGCCCTGGCTATCCTGGAACTTACTCTGTAGAGCAGGTGAAAGGACCAAGCAGACACCATAACAGGCTGCTCAGTCTTCTCTCAGAGATCAGGCCTCAATTTCAGTTTCCTGAGACTTGAGCAAGCAGTCTCTGGGAGGGCCGTGAACAAAAGACATAGTCCTTGCAGTAGCTCCCTTTCTGCACGTACTCTGACTGCTCAAGGTTCAGCCAGATATTTACTGTCTGGGACTCCTCACTAACTTAGAGTTATGTGCATGAGTCAAGGACAGAGCCTAGACCACTGAGCCAGCCCCCACAGTCAGTACGTGCTAGGCCAGCCAGCCTCCATGGCAGCTCAAGGACAAAGCCTGGGACTTGTCCTGGACAGCCCCCAAAATGATATTTGTAACCCCCAAACAGTAAATTCAAAGGTTACATACCCTCACCCAATTAAAAGAGAACAGAGATAAAAATAAACCAATCCAAGTTGTACCCGTGCCAAACCCCCAACCCCCCACAACCGCCCTGATGGGATTGTGGTTTTTGCCTTTAAAAAGCTAGCCTCACAAAGAAAGAGCAACTCCTCCCTGCCTCACTGTATTGGGTGTAGGAACAAGTTCCCTGCCTAGACTTGTATCTATAGAATAAACCTTGCTGTTGCATTCTGGACATCCACGGTTTTCAGTGGTCTCTTTGGGGTCATAATCTGGGCATAACACAGGCTGTCCTCGAATTTAGAGATCCACCTGCCTCTGCCTCCCGAGTGCTGGGATTAAAGGCATGTGCCACCACCCAGCAAAATTTTAGTAATTTATTTTATTATTATTATTTTTAATCGTATGTATATTGGTGTTTTACCTGTGTGTATGTCTGTGTGAGGGTGTTAGATCTCCTGGAACTGGAGTTATAAGCAGGTGTGACTTGTCACATGGGTGCTGGGAATTGAACCCAGGTCCTCTAGAAGAGCAACCAGTGCTCTTGGTCACTGAGCCATCTCTCTAGCCCTTGGTACACATCTTTAATCCTAGCACTCAGAAGGCAAAGGTAGGCGGATCTCTGAGTTTGAGACCATCCTGGTCTACAGAGAGTTCCAGGATAGCCAGGGCTACACAGAGAAACTCTGTCCTGTTCGGGGGCAGGGGGATGATAGCTCAGTGGTTAAGAGCATGTACTGACCTTCCAGAGGACCGGGGATCTATTCCCAGTACCCATATCAGGCAGCTGACCCCTGTAACTCCTACTCCATGGGGACTCTGACTCCTCTGGCCTCTATGGATACCTGAAGTAATTCATATGCATACACATACACCTACACACACACACACACACACACACACACACACACACACACACAATTAAAAATGATTTAAAAAAATCTTTAAAAAAACTGAATACAAAATGCTGATAATGCTAATGTGTGTTAATCCCCATGTGTTCATTAACTGCAAGTGAGTAAACTTTCCAAACCAACTTTTTCAGACAGAGGAATCTGTCCAAACTTGTGAGTTACAGTATTGTATCATGTTGTGGAACATTACTTTAACTATGTAAAGCTGTGTTGCATGTGTTTATGTTGCGTTTGTTTAACTATGTAAAAATGTGTTGCTGTTTCACTTTGCCTGCTGAAGGCACCTGATTGGTTTCATAAAAAGCTGAACTACCAATAGCTAGGTGGTAGAGGGACAGGTGGGGCTGATGGGCAGAGAGAATAAGTAGGAGGAGGAATCTAGGTGAGGATGGGGAGGGGAGAGGGGAGGGAGGAGGGGAGAGGGGAGAGGGAGAAAAAGAGAAAAAGAAAAAAAGAGAAAAAGAGAGCGATGCCCAGTGCCAGTCAGGCAGCCACCAGCCAACCAGACACAGAAGAAGCAGAAAAAGTAGGACATACAGAATGATGTATGTATGTCCCAAGGCAAAACACAGTGAAGAGAAACAGGTTAACATAAGTTATAAAAGCTAGTGGGACAAGCCTAAGCTAAGGCCGAGCATTCATAACTAATAATACGTCTCTATGTCATGATTTAGGAGCTGGTTGGTGGCCCAAAAGAAAGCCCACTACAGTACTACCAGCTCCCGCCTTCACTCCCATCTTGCCTTTCCTGGAGAGTTCTTGACCCCCCGGCGAAGGCTGTGCTGTACTCTGGATTTTGAGAGGAAGGACTGATAACAAGCCCCTTTGTGGTGTTGCTCGTCAGTTCCCTTTTGGTCAGGGGCTCTTCAGTAGTCACTCTACATGTGTGGCCAAAACAGTGCCAATGCCTGAGCCCTGCTTGGGCTCAAACCCTGCTCTGCCCTGCTCTGTGGGAACGTCACACACCTCATAAACTCACTAAACCTTACTTTCCCGTCCGCAAAGTGGGAATAGGAAAAGCTCTCTCCTACACAGGCTTGTTGTAAGGAGTCACTAAATATACGACTGGAAGTATAGTCCGCTCAGTCCTGGCAGCCAGCAAACACTCAATAAACACCAGCCTGGAATAAATGCAGAATAAATAAAATAATTTTAAAAAACCATCCTAGCAAGTAGCAGAAGAAGATGGGTGGCGTTTACTCTCTCGTTTTCTCTGATAGTTCCTTATCAGCTGAAATTTCCCTTGTAGGAAAAAAAAATCCTTTATTTTCTAATATTTATTTATAAATTTTTGAGATGAGGTGTCGTGTAACCCAGGCTGGCCTTGAACTCACAACGTTGTTGAGGATGACTTTAAACTCCCGATCTTCCCATTTCCACTTTCCAAACAGTGGTTTTACCAGTTCCTGCCATAACATGGAGAGAAACAAAAGCAAGAACACCCACCCATCAAACAAACAAACAAACAAACAAAACCCAAAAATCAAAATCGAACCGAGGAAATTTTGTGATTTACATTAACCATTATTTAAAAAATCAGTGAGCCATTATCAGAAGTGTCTCTCTTAAACAAACTCTCTAGTTTTCTGACTCATAAAAGGTTCATTAACTTTGAAGTAATGTGCAATAGGATTTAGAAGCTTTCAGATAGCTAGACTCAAGAAGTCAGGTGAGAAGCCCAGCTCAGTCAGATAGGAGCTGTGCTTTGAGGGCGTAAGACCTGGGTTCTGGAGCACCGAACAAACAAAACAACCTAATATAAGCGCAAAACTGGAGCCCTTAGCCACTGTTGGTAGGAACACAAAATAGTACTAGTGTGGAAAACGTGGAAGTTCTTTTTATGACTAAACATGGCGTCAGTCACCATATGACTGAACAATTTCACCCCCAGGTATATGCCCCAAAGGAATGAAAACCTAGATCCACACTAACTTGCGCAAGATTGCCCAAAGCAGCGTTACAACAGTCAAAACAGAAACCCGTGATGTCCACTAACATGGAAACACGTAGTCTGTGTTTACTGAAAGGATCAAGCAGACGCCATAACAGGCTGCTCAGTCTTCTCTCAGAGATCAGGCCTCAATTTCAGTTTCCTGAGACTTGGGCGAACAGTTTCTGGGAGAGCCATGAACAAAAGACATAGTCCTTGCAGTAGCTCCCTTTCTGCACGTACTCTGACTGCTCAAGGTTCAGTCAATTGTTTACTGTCTGGGACCCCTCATCAACTTAGGACTATGCGCATAAGTCAAGGACAGAGCCTGGGCCACTGAGTCAACCCCCACAGTAAGTACGTGCTAGGTCAGCCAGCCTCCACAGCAGCTCAGTTCAAGGACAAAGCCTGGAACTTGTCCAGGCCTGCTCAAAAATGGAACTGGGGCTGGAGAGATGGCACAGTGGTTAAGAGCACTGGCTGCTATTCCAGAGGACCCAGGTTCAATTCCCAGCGCCCACATGGCCGCTCACAGCTGTCTGCAACTCCAGTTCCAGGAGATCTGACACCCTCACACCAATGCACATAAAATTAAATAAATTATTTTTAAAAAATGGATAACTGTAGCCCCCAACTAATCCTAGCCAATTAAAAGTTACTAACATGATTGCCACTCGCATAAACCAATCCTGAGTCTGTTCCTATGTGGTCTGTAGACCTCAAGCCCCCCTCGCTTTAAAAACCCTGCCTCATTGCTACTCAGGGTCTCTCCTGCTCTGCTGCTGCGTCAGACAGACGGAGAGTCCCGAGTTAACTTGTAATAATAACAAGACTCTTTGCTTTTGCATCGGATTCAGTCTCTTGGTGGTCTTGAGGGGACCCTGGGTACAACACTTACAACAAGATAATACTGAGCCATAACATGAATGGGTTTTTTTTTTTTCATTTATTTATTTATTTATTTATTTATTTATTTATTTATTTATTTGTATGGGTTTTGTCTACATGTATGTCTGTACACCATGTGTGTGCCTAGTACCTGTAGAGACCAGAAGAAGGCATTGGATCCCCAGTCTGTAACTGGAGTTATAGAAAATTGTATGAGCAGCCATATATGCCAGCCCCCATGAGTGAATTTTGAAAACATCAACTTAAATGAAAGAAGTCACTGACAAATGTCTGCATATCCTATGCATCCATTACTATGGAAGTCCAGAACAGAAGCCAGATGTACTTGCCCACAATCCCCAGCACTCAGGGGGAGAGCACAAGGACCAGGAGCTCATCAACACTGTCATCTGTCACCCAACTGTGAGGCTTTAACCCATGAAACATGCACTAGGAGCCATCCCCATGTCTCACTCCCCATCCCCATGAGCATGTAGTCTCCCTTCCCCAGCCCTGCCCACACTCCTGATCACAGGGACCAGAGTGTGCTGGGGTTTCTCCCTTCAGTCTAGTCAGCCCTGCCCCCTCTCTCTGCCATGGCCAGGGTCTGGTAAGGACTCTCCAGTGTCTAGCTAGGCAAGAGTCGAACTGCCAAAACTCAGAGCCTCCACTCTACCTAGGAGGTGGGTATCCTCACATCTCTGCCTTCTCTGTCCCAATGGGCAATGTTCAAAGTGTCTGTCCCCACAGACAGCCACACAGGGACAAAGCCAACAGCCAAGGCCTAGGCCTTGTGGCTTCGAGACTCATGGCTGGCTTCTTCTTGCCTCTAATTATCCTGTCCACTGGCTCAACTCATCTGCTACCTCTCCAGCTCTCCCTTGGCCCTCAGTGCTGCCACCCCAGACAGCCACAACAGATGTAGGATCAAGCGTGTACACAGTCTCCTGGGCCTCCTCTCTCCATCTCTGGTCTCCAAGTGGTCATGGGATATCGGCCAAGTGCAGGCCGGACAGATGGAAAAGCCTGTCTGTTTCTCTCTTCTGACTTTTGTTTTTGCTTTGTGTTTCAAGACAGGGTTTCTCTGTGTAGCCCTGGCTGTCCTGGAGCTGACCAGGCTGGCCTCGAACTCAGAGATCCACGCACCTCTACCTCTTGAGTGCTGGGATTAAAGGCATGCGCCACCACTGCCTGGCAGGGATGCTACTTTTGCAGCAGCATCAAGGACTGCAGACTTACAGTTGAGAAAGCAGGACATAGAAGTGTAAAATGGGCTCTTTTGGGCCACCAACCAGTCCCCAAATCATGATACAGAGTCGTATTAGTTATGACACTAATGAGCCTTAGCTTAGGCTCATTTCTTGCTACTACTTATACCTTAATTTAACCTGTTTCTCTTCATCTATGTTTGTCTCTGGGCTTTTTACCTTTCTTTCATTCTGTATGTCTTACTTTTCCTGCTTCTTCTGTGTCTGTCTGTTTGTCTGGACCCAGGCATCTCCCTCTCTTTCTCCCTCGTTCTCTTCTTCTCCTTCCCCTGAGCCTAGATTCCTCCTCCTACTTATTTTCTCTGCCCTCCAGCCCCACCTATCCCTCTCCTGCCTAGCTATTGGCTGTTCAGCTCTTTATTGGACCAATCAGGTGCCTTGGGCAGGCAAGGTTAAACAGTAACACATCTTTACATAGTTAAACAAATGCAGCACAAACAAATGTGATACATCTTTGCCTAGTTAAGTAATATTCCGGTAACATAGAAGGCTTCTATGACAACCCCACTCCACCCTACCCCACCCCCAAAAGGTAACAGGGTAACCATTGTTACCTAAAAGTAACAGGAAGCCATTGAAGAGAACTCTTAAAAATTGTGATAAGAATACTAAAGTGTAGCTCTACACACTGAGGGATTCTGGGGGGGTGGGGGGGTGGGGAAGGACTCAGTTTTCTTTTTTCTTTTTTTTTTATGATTTATTTATTTATTATGTACACAGTATTCTGCCTGCATGCCAGAAGAGGGCACCAGATCTCATTACAGATGGTTGTAAGCCACCATGTGGTTGCTGGGAATTGAACTCAGGACCTCTGGAAGAGCAGCCAATACTCTTAACCTCTGAGCCATCTCTCCAGCCCCTCAGTTTTCTTTAAGGAGCTGGCTACTGGGGTTTGACCACGCTCCATTGAATATATGGGCAACACAAATCAGACTTGTGGATATTTTTGTTTTCTTTCTTCTTCATCTTCTCCTCCTCCTTCTTTTCCTTCTTTTTCTTTTTTTTTTGGGGGGGGGGTGAGGTCCCAAGAGTAAGGGGAGGACCTGCGAGGACTGGGAAGTAGGTGTAATTGGGGTGTATGATGTGAAATTCCCAAATAATCCATAAAAATATTATGTTTAAAAAAAAAAAAGAATGTAGTTAGAGCTGGGTGGTGGTGGCGCACACCTTTAATCCCAGCACTTGAGAGGCAGAGGCAGGTGGATCTCTTGTGAGTTCGAGGCCAGTCTGGTCTGCAGAGCAAGTTCCAGGACAGTCAGGGCTACACAGAGAAACCTTGTCTCAACACTCCCCACCCCCACCTCCAAATGTAGTTAGAGTCTAAGAGTTATAACTAATTTTAGATATTGGATATAGAAGTAAGTAAAGGAGGGCTGGAGAGATGGCTCGGCTGTTAAAGGCTAGGCTCACAACCAAAAATATAAAAAGTAAGTTGCCAGGCAGTGGTGGCACACGCCTTTAGTCCCAGCACTTGGGAGGCAGAACCAGGCGGATCTCTGTGAATTCGAGGCCAGCCTGGGCTACCAAGTGAGTTCCAGGAAAGGCTCAAAGCTACACAGAGAAACCCTGTGTCGAAGAAAAAAAAAAAATAAGAGCACTTGTTACTCTTACAGAAGACCTGGGTTCAATTCTCAGTACATACTTTGTGGCTCGCAACCATCCATAACTCCATGTATTCAGCAAAACATTCATATACATAAAATAAAAATAAATTTTTAAAAATTAAAAGAATAATCCAGATGGGTGTGGCAGCTCACACTTGTAATCCTCACACTTGGGAGGCAAAGACAAGATTTCCTCAAATTGTAAACCAGCCTGAACTACTTAAGAGCCTCTGCTTCCCACACCCCCAGCCCAAAAAACTCTAGGCTGAGAGCACAGTACAATGACAGAGCACTTGTCTAGTGTGTATGAGGTCTGAGTTTGATCCCCTAGCACCAAAAAAAAAAAAAAAAACCAAAAAACCAAAAAACCCACCCACCCTCCCTTATCCACAGCTTTACTTCTGTGGCCTGAAGTCAGCCTTGGCTCAAAAATACTAAATAGGAAATTCCAATAATAAATAATTCTTTTTGTTTGTTTTTGAGACAAGGTTTCTCTGTGTAGCCCTGGCTGTTCTGGAACACACTCTGTAGACCAGGCTGGCCTTGAACTCAAAGATACTGCCCTCTGCCTCCTGAGTGCCGGGATTAAAGGCATGCACCACCACCAGCACCCAGCAATAATTCTTAAGTTTTAAATAATATGAACGTCTCCATTCCTTGCCATCCATCCTGAACAATTTCATCCTTGTGTCTAGTGGCTCCAGGCTACGTACTATGCAACAGTACTCACGTCCGAAGAGCCCAGTGCTCAAACCTTAGGCAGCAGCCTTGGGGCTCTGTCACATCAGACACCTTGTCTCCTCAGGTGGGATAGAGTCACAAGAAGATGAGTAAGTGCAGTGCCGTGAGACCATTTTAAAAGGAGAGGCCACATTGGGCCTGGAGATGACTCAGCTAAGCCTCTTGACCTGAGCTATCACTGGATCCCACTAGGTAGAAGGAGAGAACTGACTCTTGTTCTCTGACCTGCAAAGGCGCACATGCACGCATAAACAAACAAACAAACAAACAAACAAGTAAATAGTTTTGGGGGTTTTGTTTGTTTGTTTTGTTTTTCAAGACAGGGTTTCTCTGTGTAGTTTTGGTCCCTGTCCTGGGCCTTGCTCTGTAGCCTAGGCTGGCCTCGAACTCACAGAGATCTGCCTGCCTCTGCCTCCCAAGTGCTGGGATTAAAGGCATGCGCCACCACCGCCCGGCTTCTCTCTCTCCTTTTCTTTTTTTTGGTTTTTTCGAGACAGGGTTTCTCTGTGTAGCTTTGCGCCTTTCCTGGAACTCACTTGGTAGCCCAGGCTGGCCTCGAACTCATAGACATCCGCCTGCCTCTGCCTCCCAAGTGCTGGGATTAAAGGCGTGCGCCACCACCGCCCGGCACCACCCGGCTTCTTTCATTTCTTCTACTGCACTCTGCTGTTAAAACAATTTCATTGTCATCACTGTTGATGTCTTACCATTTGTATGGATTAGGGCTTTATGTTTGTTTGTTTGTCAACTTGATACAAACTAGAATTACTTAAGAAGAGTGACCCTGCTGGGCGGTGGTGGCACACACCTTTAATCCCAGCACTCGGGAGGCAGAGGCAGGCGGATCTCTGTGAGTTCGAGGCCAGCCTGGTCTACAGAGTGAGATCCAGCACAGGCACCAAAACAACACAGAGACACTCTCTCTTGAAAAACGAAAAAGAAGAAGAAGAGGAGGAGGAGCAAAAGGAGTGACCCTTAATTGAGAAATTGCCTCTGTCAAATTGGCCTGTAGGCATGTCTGTGGGGAATTTTCTTAATTTATTATTGATGTGGGAGGGCCCAACCCACTACAGACGGTGCCATCCCTTGGCAGAGAGGTAGCTGAGGAAGCCATGGAAACAAGCCAGTAAGAGCACTCTCTGCTTCAGTTCCTGCCTCCAGGTTCCTGCCTTGAGTTCCTGTCTTGGTTTCCCTTGACCGGTTATAACCTGTAAGCCTTCCTCCCCAAGTTACTTGGTTGTGTTACTTGTGGCAGCAGTTGTTCCTGATTTATAAGTTAAACTGTAACGAAGTATCCGTGTAGAGAGAAACACATACATATCGGGTTCAGAATAGACTTTTGAGCGCCTACAGGAGGTCATAGTACCTATTCCCCCATCTTTAGAGAGGCAGATGCAATGAAACCCCAGTGGTACCACTGTAACACTGTAAGGCTATAAGGATGAAGAGGAAAGGGTGGTAGCCCAGCCAATGAAGCTTGTTCCATCAAAGCTGCTAGGGCCTCCACTGTTGTCAGTTCTGATGAAGTCATGGGCTGTCACCTTGCAGGGTATCAGGACTCTGCCTTCCTGCTCTTGCTGCGGGAACACAGGGCCCAAAACATCTGTGCAATTCCTTCAGGCCTGGACCCCACACCGTCACTGTGATGCTGGACTGCCATTGTCATTGATGAACCTGTGCTGAGGACACGCTTGCCTGCCATCATTACCACCAGTCAAGAGAAGAGCAAAGCATGTCTTCTTCCTCTAGCTTTCCATCCAGTCTTCCACCATGACTTCTGCCGACAGCACTTAACCAGAAGCCAGGCGGTAGGAAGCAGTGGAAAGTGGCACATAGGCCCCCAATTCCTGTTGTGCACCACAGCAGGAAAGGGCTGTGATGTTTTGATCCTCCTGTCTACCGGAGTGAGCCCTGAGGTGCCCAGAGCACAGGTTTGCATTATTCTGAGTGCTTCTGTGGCATGTTTGGGACGTGTGTGTGTGTGTGTGTGTGTGTGTGTGTGTGTGTGTGTGTGTGTGTCAACAGACTGAGTGGAGCAGGTTTCTCTGCTATGGAGCTATCTCATTCAACCCATGGAAGGTCTCAGCAAGGCAGGAAGCTGGACCTCTCCCAAGGAAAAAGGGGTTGCTCCTGCCTATGCACCTCAGATCTGAGACAAAGACTTCTCCCACCCATGGCTGCCTCGAAACGACCCATGAGCACTTTCAGGGTATCAAGTCTGCCGGTCCTCAGACTGAAGTGGGACTCTGCTCTCATGGCTCAGGCCTCTGGGCCTGACAGAAATGATACCTCCTGTGACATGTGCTGTGCGTGCTGACTCTCCCCGAAGATATCTGGGCTTAGCCTCCGAAACAGGAGAAGCCAATATAGTGTACACTTGAGTGAATAAGTGTATGTTATGTGCGTGTATGTGTGTGTGTGTGTGTGTGTGTGTGTGTGTGCGCGCGCACACACACTTGAGTGAGGGTATGTGTGAAAATGTGAGAGACACAGAGAGAGAGAGAGAGAGAGAGAGAGAGAGAGAGAGAGAGAGAGAGATGATTCTCTGCAGAACCTTAACCAAGGCAGGAATGGAAGAGTGAACAAAAAGGCCTTTGCAAAAGCTTCAGATTTTGGAAATTCCTATTCAGCTTGAGATGGCAGGTTCTGAAGGCAGGCATCCCTTCCCCCTCTGGGGAATTTTTATGTGGCCACTCTAACTCCAGGGCTCATTCCCAGCCTTTTCTCTCTAGTCCATTTTTGCTTACTTTATTTCTTTATTTACTTACTTATTTATTCATTTATTGAGACAGAGTCTCACTATGAAGCCCTGGCTGCCCTGGAATTCTCTATATAAACCAGTCTAGACTCACAGAGTTCCACCTCTCTCTACCCCCGGGGTTCTGAAATTCGAGGTTTGTGCTATTGTGCCCTGTTGTGGAATATTCCTTTACACTGTGTGAAGATGTGTCACTGTGATTGGTTTAATAAAAAGCTAAACAGCCAGTAGCTAGGCAGGATTTGGGAGGCAGAGAGAACGCTGGGAAGAAGAAGGCAGAGTCACCAGCCAGATGGAGAGGAAGCAGGATGGGCAATATAGAGATGAAGTAATAAAGCCACAAGGCAGAAAGTAAATTAATAGAAATGGGTTAATTTAAGTTATAAGAACTAGTTAGAAACAAGCCTAAGCTATAGGCTGAGCTCTTTCATAATTAATAAGAAGTCTCCATGTGGTTATCTGGGAGCTGGCAGGAGGACAGAAAAGTCCAACTATAGGGCCCTGCTTCGTTTTTACTTTTATTTTTGGCGTTAGTACCTTTTTGAGACAGGGTCTCCCTATGTAGCTCTGTCTAGCCTAGAACTAGCTATATAGACCAGGCTGGCCTTGAACTCACAAAGATCTGTCTGTCTCTGCCTCTCAAGTGGTAGGAATAAAGGTCTGCACCATCATGTCCTGCTTTAAATTAAAAAAAAATATTTCATGCATATGGGTATTTTGCCTGCATGCACATCTGTGTGCATCTGTGTGCCTTTTCCCCATGCAGTCCAGCAAAGGGCACTGGGTTCCCTGGAACTGGAGTCACAGATGGTTGTGAGCTGCCATGTGGGTGCTGAGAATCGAACCCAAATCGTCTTCACAAATCCTCCTGGAGGTCAACACTGTCCTATATCCCCAAATGAGCAACTCTCTCTTAACCTCTGGTGAGCATGGCCGCTACTCTGGCCTGATCTACAGCAGTACCTCACTGCCACCACCATGGCTCTTTCTCTGGCCTGCGAAAGTCACAAAACTTCCTTCTACCCACTAGAGCTGCTTATGGTGTGGGCCTTGAGCTTGGAACATGAACACCGCCACGCCCTCCCCCTCCCCCAAGGAAGAACTCCTTGTGCAGCAGCAGCAGCAGCAGCTTGGCAGGGAAAGCACAAACTTTAAAACTTGCACCAACATTTGATGCTGACCTGGGCTACAGAGGATGAATGTTAGGGCCACTCAGGGAGACCATTCAAAAAAAAAAAAAAAAAAAAAAAAAAAAATCAAAATTCAAAGTGCCAATGTCATTTGTTTTGTTGCTTTAGAAGTGAAACATCTAAGCCCAAGCCTACTGAGTACAGTACTACAGATGTGGATCTTGGCATCTGGCAAGGTGAGCTTTAAAAAACAAAACTGAGCGGGGAGGGAACGGAAGGAGAGAAGGGAGGGGCAACTGTGGTTGGTGTGTAAAATAAATTTTAAAAAGTTAATAATAATAAAGCCGGGCGGCAGTGGCACACGCCTTTAATCCCAGCACTCGGGAGGCAGAGCCAGGCGGATCTCTGTGAGTTTGAGGCCAGCCTGGTCTACAGAGCGAGATCCAGGACAGGCACCAAAACTACACAGAGAAACCCTGTCTCGAAAAACCAAAAAAAAAAAAAAAAAAAAGTTAATAATAATAATAACTGAGCCAGGCAGTGGTGGTGCACACCTTTAATCCCAGCACTCAAGATGAACTCTGTGAGTTCAAGGCCAGCCTGTTCTACAAAGAGTATTCTCCTTCAGCCAGGGCTAAACAGGCTGGGCATAATAGCACACACCTTTAATGCCAGCTCTTTGAAGGCAGAGACAGGTGGATCTCTGATTTTCAGACCAGCCTGGTCTACATGGTGAGTTCCACAACAGCCAGGGTTACATAGTGAGACCCTTTCTCAAAGGAAAACAAAACAAAACAAATAAAAACCCCTGACAACTATGGGTGCTGGAGGGATTGCTCAACAGTTAACAGAACTGGCTGCCCTTCCTGAGGACCCAGGTTCGATTCCCAGCACCAACATGGTAGCTCACAACTGCCTGTAACTCCAGTTTTCAAGGGATCTATTGCCCTCCTATGGCATCCTTGGGAACCAGGTATATATATATGTAGTGCCAAGACATGCATGCAGGCAAAACACCCATATGCATGAAATGAATTTTTTTTAAATGTTAGCATTTAATTAACCTTCCTGAGTGGCATCAAGCCACCAGGACACAGGTACCTCCAACACCCTTTATCTTCTCTTCAGCTCTTCTGCTGAAACATTTGGCTTTCACAATGCTTAGGGAGCTTTCCCTTCCCCAGAACTCGGGAGTAGCCCGATGGCACATCAGTGGTGGGGGCATCTCCAGTCTTGTTCTTGCAGCCTTGACCGTGTCTGCTCACTGACCAGTGTCCACAATGTATCCAGGCTGACAGTCGGGCAGTTCTGGTTCCTCTTTAAGTGGGTCGCCTCATCCAGTCCTGATGTTATGGTATGTGCCCAGCCTTATGGTAGCATGTTATGCCCTGTTTGTTTGGTGTCCCTGGAGACCTGCTCTTTTCTGAGGGGGAATGGAGGGGGCGTGTAGATCTGGGGGAGAGGGGAGGTGTGGGGGGAGAACTGGTGGGAGGGGAGGGTGGGGATGTAATATATGAGAGAAGGGGAAAAAGAAAAGCACTCTACCGTGGAGCTATGGCACACCCTCTCTGCCCACACTCAGCCAGCATTCACCGAAGCTGTTCTATACTCTGAGATTTGGTGCCCAAACAGCCTGTGCCCACTCTCAGCCTCTGCGGCTGGTCCACCTAGCCACAATAGGAGGCAGGCACAGCTGCTTGGAGGGCTGCGGGAACCTGACCATCTGAACTGGGCTGAGGCTGCGCAGCGGCACATGCAGGGCAGGATGGAAAGAGACCCCGGATCAAACTAGAGATCTTATCTCCTCCTCTGCCCTGGAGAAGCCAGGGCCAGCAGCCTCATGCCCGCTGCAGGTGGACAACCAGCCACCAGCCTCTTCCCGTGCCACTGTGGATGCCAGGCTGGCCCTCGTGGAGGGTGAGAAAAGTCCCTTCCTTCCACCAGCTGCCACATCCTCACCGCCTGCTCTTAATCTCACCTCCTGCGGAATATTGAGTAAACCTAGCGTGTCTGCCCCCTTATCTCTGCCCTGTTGAGGCCTGGGAGACAAAAGAGAGGTCTCTGCCAAGATGGCTGAAGCCTCCCAGGCCTGCCCCAGTGGGAGCCTGAAAGACTACAGCATATCCAGCCTGCAAACTTGAGGATCTCCTAGTCCAAGGGAAACTCTTGTTCTCCACCCACAAACACATTTTTGCTGGTATTTGTGGTGTTGGGGATGGAACCTAGGACCCAGCTCAAACTAGGTCTACTACTGAGCTACACTGCAAATGCACACTCTGCTCCCCCAAACCCAGCTCTTTCTTACACACACACACACACACACACACACACACACACACACACACACACTTCTGTTTAGTTTGTAGGTTTGTTTTTTAATTCTGTCTTGAGACAGATCCTCACACAAGCTATGCTGACAGAACTCTACACTCACTATGTAGTGGAGGCTGGCCCTGAACTTCTGATCCTCCTCCCTCAAGCTCCCAACTCTTGGAATTAGAAACTGACCATGCCCCACCAACACCCTCTTTGCAGAAGAAACACCCGCTACTTTTTTTTTTTTTTTTTTTTTTTCTGTTATTTCATGGTACAAGGATCAAACCCAGCCCAGTGTGCTGCACCCAGCAGGCTCCCTCAGCCAGGGAGAACAGGACTGCCCCTCCCCCGGCTGGGTGCAGGGCAGGGCAGCTCCTGGCAGCTCTGTGAACTGGAAAGTTTCCGGAAGTTTGGGAGGGAGGGAGGGTCAGACAAGTCCATGTCCTCACTTAGAGCATAGTCTCACAGAGGTGAGTCAGAGGAGGGTCTACTGAAGGGCACTGGGCACTTTACTGCTGGGCACAGCCAGTCTCCCTCACCTCAGCCTCGTGGTGCAAATCTGAAAACTCAGACTCCGCCACTTAGCAACACAGGTGCAGATAGTTTCCAGAACAGAAGTAGCGAGGGAGAATTCTCCATCTCCCTTCCCCCAGAGCTCCAGCAGTCAATGCGGGAGCCCCCTAACACCTAGCTCCCTCCAGGCTGGAGAGCGAAGTCTACAGTCTTGATTCTTCCCCGGGACTCCCTCCTGTGTGCCCTACTTGGTGGCAACAGTGGAGTGCTGTAGCTGCCTGCCTGGCTAGCCTGGACGCTCTAGTCTGTTCTCTTGCAAAAGGTGGTCCTTCTAACTGGTTAGTAACGTTTCTTTGTTTAAGACAGTCTCGTTATAATATAGCCCAGCTGGCCTTGAAGTCTTTCTATAGCCCAGGCTGGTCCCACTATAGTGGCACAGCAGGTTAGAGCCACCCCCGCCTGGCTTCGAGAATTTCATTTGCATCTCAACTGTCCTAGTTAGCTTTCTATCACTGTGATAAACACCATGACCAAAAGCACCTGGGGGAGGAGAGGGTTTATTTGGCTTACACTTCCTTATCACGGTTCATCCTTGGGGGAAGTCAGGCCAGGAACTCAAGGTGGGGCTAAAGCAGAGACAATGGAGGATCCTACTGACTGGCTTGCTTCCCACAGTGTGCTCAGTCTGCTTTTTTCACACAGCCAAGACCACGGCCCACTGTGGTATAGACCCTCCCACATGAACGAACCATTAATCAAGAAAATGCCCACTGGCCTGCCCGCAGGCCAATCTGATAGAGGCGTTTTCTCGGTTGAGGTTCCCTCTTTCCAAACGTCCCAAGCTTCTATCAAGCTGACAAAAGACTTAAGCCGCACACATTGAACGACCAGCCCCATCTTCAGGGCGGAAATGTGTTAGTGGGTCCGGATCACTAGATAGTGCTGTAGGAATTGTAACAATTAGTTCTGCAAAGTAGGAGACAGGACAGACCAAGTGCTGAGGGGAGGATGGGAAGCACGGCGAGGAGGAGGGGAGATGGGAGAGAAAGGAGACTGAATCTCACTGTGCTGAAAGGGAAGCCCACCACATGAGCTCGGGCTCTGGGCTCCTCTCCCCTCGTGATGTGTGGCTCTCCTTTCACATTGCTCAGCCACTGCTTGGAAGCTGGACTGGAAA
The DNA here is from genome assembly GCA_902168425.1 of Peromyscus attwateri. Taxonomy (NCBI): domain Eukaryota; kingdom Metazoa; phylum Chordata; class Mammalia; order Rodentia; family Cricetidae; genus Peromyscus; species Peromyscus attwateri. Next base: position 18,878 of record CABHPP010148542.1, read on the forward strand.
GCGAGGAAGGACTCGGAGAAAAGTAAGAGTGTGGTGGTACACAAATAACTGAAGTAGTAAGGCGGAAGGAGGAGGAACTCTAGAGCCCTTGAGGCAAGACAGCAAGACCCCACAAGATAAAGGAGATTCTGGGGAGACAGCCGGTTGGGGAAGAGCTTTTCGGCCAGCACAAGGACATGAGTTTATATCCCCAGCAACCACAGAAAAAGCTGTAGCCTGCAAGTGTCTGTTGACTCAGCGTGGGCGAGGGAAGAGAGAGACAGATCCTGAGAGCTCCCTGACCAGCAGCCCAGCTGAAATGGCAAGTTTCGGGGTTGGGTCAGTGAGAGATCCGGTCTTGAGACAGTACAGAGCAATAGAGGAAGACACCTGAAGTCTTGCTCTGACTTTATGCATAAGCACTAATGTGCCTTCACCACGCGGTGCATGTATATGTATACATTATACACACACACACACACACACACACACACACACACACACACATGATACAAGGATACAACAGGATGAAAGGAAGTGCTTGGAGAAAGGGACGGTCACAGTATATGCTAGGAACAGCAGTGAAAGTTGAACCAACCAAAGGATCCAGATGCTCACATTCGAGACTGAAATTTCAGAGACAGAGCCATTCTAGAACACAGTGGGGTGCGTAGGGGTGAGCATTTGATCGTTTACTTGAGATGAATGTTCTCAGGATCAAGGAGGCCAGCCTGGGCTACAGAGTAAGACCCTATCACAAAAACATATACACATGAGAGAATAAAAATAACAATAATACAGCTGTCACCGAAGAACAGTGTGCACGTCAGACAAAGGTGGCATCCACAGTCACAACGGGCTCTGGGACCAGGGCAGGTCAGAGGACATGAAGGCCCCAGTGCATATCAACTCCCACAAGGGGCCTGGAGACCAAGGTGTGGCTAAGGCAAGGAGAGGAAGCAGCATTGGCATGGAGGCCAACTCACGGGACGCATGCTCACACAGATGAGGGAAAACATCTGGACCAGGTGTGGAGGTACACACCTGTACCAGCTGGAGCCAGGACTCCTACAAGTTCAAGGTCACTCTGGTCTGTTCAGGGAGTTCCGGGGCAGCCTAGGTTACATTGTAAGAACCTGTCTCAATAAACAAAAGGTTTGGTGGCTCGTGCCTGTGACCCCAGCATTTGGGAAGCTGAGATGGAAGGGTCACCAGGAGTTTTAAGACCAGCCTGGGCTACACAACAAGAAACACTCTCACCAAAAGGGAAACGAAGGGAGTGGGACTCTCTGTGGCTGACTAACCCTCCTCTGGGCTGGAAAACCTCACCACAGGTCTGGTAAGAGAACTCAAGGGACTGGAAGAACAGGTGCGGCTGAGGGGCCATCGCCCTCAGAGTGGAAAGAGTATTAGCCTTCGGGTGAGGTAAAACTCAGTGGTGGAGGGAACAAGGCCAGATGCCCTGTGCTGCCTAAAGCTTTGGGGCTGCGGCAGGCTAGAGGCTCTTCCCATTGGAGGCAGGCACTGAGGAGGCAGACGCAGGTAGATATCCGTGAGTTCTAGGACAGCCTGGTCTTCATGAGACCCTGTCTAAAGACAAACAGCCCAGGCTGTCCCCACGTTCATGATCCTCTTCTTGCCCTGGACTATTGGTGTGTAACAGTCTTGCTATATTGTCAAGACTGGTCTCCAGCTCAAGGCAATCCTCCTGCCTAAGCTTCCTTTCTTTCCCGTCTTGAAGGACATTGCTCTTCATGTCTTCCCTCTGAGCTTAGCATCTGCTTGGAACTGCTGAGGGCAACTCCTGAGAGAACAGACAGATTACACAGGGGTAAACTCAGCCCAGGGGCAGGTTAGATCGCCATGCTGAGGGTGCCCAATATCCTGGCCTGGTCAGTCTGAAGTCATGGTCTATAATGCTTGGTTGGGCTGATATTCACTTCAGAAACCAGTTAACCATGAGATCATGATGATGCTCTCAGAGGGAAAGAAGCCAGAGGAGGAGGAGATTAAAAACAAAAATCCTTGAGCACATGGTGAATGCCTACAATCCCAGCTACTCAGAGGCTTAAGGACCATTAAGACTGACCTGAGCTGTAGAGCAAATTCAGGGCTTACTTGGGCAACTTGGTGAGATTCTATCCATCACAAAACAAAAGGTTTTAAAATGTAAAAGGGAGGTTGGAGGCTGTGGATGTAGCTCAGTTGACCATCTTGCCTGGCATGCACCAAACCCTGGGTTAATTCCCACCACCCCAGAAATGTCACCCTGGTTCAGCCTGTGATTTCTGCACTGGGGAAGTGGAGGCAGGCCAGCATTCAAGACCACCTGTGGCTGTGGAGGGAGCTGGAGGCCAGCCTAGGGTACATGAGATCCTGGGGTTGTTTCTGTTTAAGGTGGTGGTTAATACAGAAACTCACAACTAGCCAGTTCCAAGAATAAATGACAGACGGGTGAACTGCTCTAAAGAGGACATCTACATCACCCCCTTTAAGCCTTGGGAACATGGAGGAAGAGTGGGCAGAGTGCACCAAGAGCCAGGGGCTGGAGAGATGCCTCAGTGGTTCATAGCACTGCTGCAGCTCTCCCAGAGGGCCCGATTTCAGTTCCCTGCACCCACACTGGGCAGCTCACAACCACCGGTAACTCCAGCCCCACAAGATCCAACATCTCTGCCCCCTCTCAGGTCCCTGCATTCATATGGGTATGTGCACACACAAAAAAAAATTTTAAGTATGGCGGTTTCTCAGAAAACTAGGAATTGAACTACCTCAAGACCCAGCAATACCACTCTTGGGCATATACCCAAAGAATGCTGATTCATACCACAAAGATACATGCTCAGCTATGTTCATAGCAGCACTATTTGTAATAGCCAGAACCTGGAAACAACCTAGATGCCCATCAACTGAAGAATGGATTAAGAAAATGTGGTACATATACACAATGGAGTACTACTCAGCAGAGAAAAACAATGAAAGCATGAAATTTGCAGGCAAATGGATGGAACTAGAAAATATCCTGAGTAAGGTAACCCAATCCCAGAAAGACAATCATGGTATGTACTTACTCATAAGTGGATTCTAGATATAAAATAAAGAACAATCAGACTATCTTAAATTTTTTATTGGTGGATTCTGCTGGAATGTCCGATGCAGACAAGCACTGGAGAGCTCCTGTGGCAAATCACCCTCTGGAGCGATGTAAGGATCTTTCTACTAGCACGTGGAGGAGACCCGATCTAGTGTTGGTGTGGCCCTGGGGTTCGGTTTATGTCTTTCCTCAGGACAATGAGGTTCTTCTTTGGATTCCTGAGCACTGAACGCGCCCTATGACTGCTGCCGAAGCCCAACATTACAGAGAACTAATGGGTCTTCATGAAAAAATCTATCCTTCTGATGTCAATGGAGATTGAGAGCCCAACATCGCCAGCTTTGGCAAGCATTAATGTAAGCCTAGGAACTGTAACCATAAGCTCTCCAGAAGAGCTGCCAGCTAAAGTCATGCTGGGATCAAGAAAAATGGGCCTTGGCAGTACATGTTACAGGAGTTGTATCCATGCCAGTGGATGTCCACACAATCCAGAAGAGAATTTGACATTGCTGCTGCCGCTGTTGCCGTTATAGCAATGGCGCCCACCACTGCTACTCTTTCTGGGATTACCATTTCATAATTGCTTACTACAGCTAGCACAATGGAGACAAAAGTAGCTGGCAACAAAAGTAGCTACCACAGTTAGTTAATCTTTCATTCTATTGGGCATGATAAATTTAATTCAGTAGTTATATACATCTCGATTGGCTTTGAAAATTATAAATTTATAAACTCAAGTTCCAGTTGCTTATGGGATACTATCTTACAAGGACACCAACGTACAGTACGGCTCGTTAAGGAAGGAAATGGTTCAGTTGCCTTTAGCCTACTGGCTATGGGTGAGATAGGACCTCTGTTGGTCTTCTCTGTATCGAACACACAGATTGCAAGCCCAGTGCCACTTTGAGATCTTTGGCAGCAGTTAACTCTGCAGCTCACACACGATTGAGCCTGTATGATAATGAGTATTCAGAGACGGGTAATGCCTGGGGGGCACTCACCAACCTAAGACAGAGCACCTGTGTGGCCTGGGCAGGCGTCTCCATGACAGGTAAGGTGACCTGCTGATGTCCCACACAACCCAAGTCAGAAGCTCATTTTTTAATAAAAGGGGGACCTGTAGGGCCCTGGCCCCCGTTTTGGGTAACTGTTGCCTTGCTTGTGGACCTTGACCTTGATATTCTCCCTATGCTAATTCCCTGCCAGGCTCCACCCTCCTGAATGCTTAAGGGAAGTTCCTTGCCTGGTACCCTGAATAATGGGCATTAACAGATTAGAAGCAAGATTGTAAACATCAGTAGCGAACTTCTGCCCTCCGGGGTCCTCCCATTGTGCTGTAAGCCTGTATTTAAGACCTCCTCCCCCCTTCAATAAATGACATTCAGCATTTAAAATAAATATCTATAAATATATTATATATAATTGAATGAATACTGTGAATGTAATCTATGAATACCACAAATGTGATTAATATCATGAGTGTAGTTAATGAATATCATGAGTGTCATTTAAAAAATAAATAAAGTAAAAAAAAAATTTTTTTAATCTCTCTATCACACTCAGGTTCAGTCATCCCTGGTACTGGATAAATAAAACCACCTTAAAATGTTTACTAGGTACTTTTCCACATGCACTTACCTGCATGCGTATCTGTCGTGGCCATGTACTAAGTTGGCCTGCTTTCAGAACAGCAGTAAGTCAAGGTCCTAAGCATCATGTGGCCACTAGCTGAACACAAAGTCCATGTGTGTGTCTCGGCACTGCCCACAGCCCTACTGAAACTCAAGGCACAGGAGTGTGTAGAACTGTGCCCCCAGGCTCAGCTTCCACCTAGAGCCACCTCAAAATCCCACTGGAGAGTTTCTGCCTGTGCTTTACCCTCAGTCTTATGTAAACATCAAAAATGAGACAAATTACCCACCTCTCAGAAATTGAATTTTATAAAAAGGTATTTTTCTTTTATATCCATAAAATGATATAATTTTTGCAATTATAGAAATGTCATAAATTATACAGAATGTTCCTTAATTACAGCTCAATGCAACGTGGTACTTTCCTCCCTCCCTAAAAAAATGAGAGAGAACCAAAAATAATAATATATATATATAGCTATATATATATATGCATTTATATAATATAGACAAACCAAATACAAAAAAAATCATTTCCTCTTTGGTATAAAAATCAGACTTTCCCCTTAAGAGACACACAAACAGACATGATACTGGGCTTGTAAACTGTGTGGCCAAAAGGGATTCCCCTGTCAAGACTTCCTCTTCCTACTCCTCACCCAGGCAGCCCCTTTTCACTGAAAACTACCTCCAGCTCCTTTGGGGCTCCTACATGGAACATTTAGATTCTTGTACCCCACTCCCAGCTCCACACCATTCCTCCCCCCTTACTCTGCTGCTAGCAAATAAGGGGTTCTTCTGGAAGCTGACAAGGCAGCAACTAACTCAAGAAGTCCCTGACATGGGAGCCAGGCTGAGAAGAGGGTCCAAAGGAGTTCGGTCCAGCCCAGGCAAGTGGTCTTCTGGCTGAACAGGTTTATCCACCACCTACCACTCCGACCAGAGGCTAAGCCGGAGGGTAGGGGCCTAGGTTACTGGGACCAAGCAGCAGAAGCCAGCTTCCCTTTTCAGTCCCACCTCAGGGTAGGTAGAAAAAGCACCGGATAAGGAGGGGAGGAAGGGAAGTTGGAAGCAAGTATGCTAAGGAATTGGGGACTCAATTTTGGAACCCCAGAAAACTACTTCCCCGCCTCAGTACTACATTTCATACTCAGCTTTAGCTCACTGAGAACGATGGGGCCACTCTCTGGGCTGCAGCCCAGCACCAGCAGGACTTAGGTAATCCAAAAACTCACATGTGCCCTGGGGAGGCCACAGCACAGGTGAGGAAGGAGCCAGGACACTCTTCCTTCCCATTCTCCCGACATCCTCTGGCTGACAGTTCTTCCCTATCTGGTAGCTCCTGTATCCCACAAGGACAATGGCACCCTAAAGGTGACCCATGAGATGTGGCCCCTCCCAAGCCACTCCACCAGGTAGGGCATCCCAGTGTGTGCCAGTCTCCTCTTCCCAGAAGAGTTGAGACATTAACCATAACATAAAGTCACATGAAGGCCTCCTCCACTTACCAAATAAAAAAAGACAAAAAGCAAACGACACAGACACAAACCAAGAGGACACACGATGACATGAGGGCTCGGAGGCCCAGCAGGTCTCTGGCTTCCCGGCGTGATACATTCTTGTGTAATTCAGGAACGGGGCACACGGGCCCCTCTGGGGAACAGGAGTAAAAAAATACGGAGATTACAGTCTCCCTGTGGACCCCAAGCAGGACAGGGGTGGACCCAATCTCTTAAGTTTTTCATGTTTTTTTGGTTCCACAGCTGGTCCCTCACTGCGGCCGCTATCCAAGGCCCGAACCCCTGCTCTGCCCCCGGGGTCGCTCCACTTGTATAAACTGGTGAGACGCGCAGGGCAGTCCCTCAGGCAGAGGAGGCAGGCTGCAGGGAGGAGGACCAGCCGTTCCCAGACACCGGCCCTGTGAGCTCTGGTCCCGGACACAAGGGGTCCCAGGCCAGGTCTTCAGCCCTTGAGGGGCTTCTCGGCCCCTCCACCCGGGCTGCTGGTGCTGTCACTCTTCTTCCTGCGCAGGCTCTCGATCCAGCTGGAGCTGGAGCGTGTGCTAAAGCTGGAGAGGGCCAGGGAGCTCAGCCGCATGTTCTTGCCGGACATAATGAGCTCCCCAAAGCCTTCCTGGTGTGAAAAGGCATAGCCGGAGCGCCGCGAGCCCGTGCGGCCCACTCGCCGCATGCAGCGGTGCTGAGCCTTCTGCTTCTTCCTTACCAGCTGGGTGTAGCGGACCTGAGGAGGGGACAGGGAAGAGGAGTCCTTCAGCGTCTGCTCACAGCATCAGGCACCGCCATGTGCAGGGGCCCTGAGCACCACAGCGGATCATCACAGGAACTTCTGTAGCCCTGTGCGGCACCAGCCCCCAGAGTCCCGCAGCCCAGACACAGCTCCACAGCACCCAAGCAAGAGAGGCTTTTCCTGTCACATCGCAGCTGCCCCCCAAGGCCTCTGGCCAGCTTTGTCAGGCTTCTCACCGTGTCGGAGAGATCCGGCTTCAGGCTAAGCCTGAGGAAGCGGAAGGCGACCACAGGCATGATGCAGACAGCCGTGGTCAGCACGATGGTGAGCCACACGGTGGGCTGGGCCAGGGTGTTCTGGGCATTCCCTGGGGGACAGGAGTCACGAAGTTGACAGAGGAGATCGTCTCACTTCCCCGCTGCTATTTCTGATGGTTCCATGTCCTCCACCTCAAAGCCACCTTTGACTTCCCCTTTTTTTCCTGTGCTTATCTCGAATTCTGTCCCTGGTCTCCAAGTCTCCCCAAACTGCATGCAGACCTGTTTCCTCAACCACCTCAGTGAAGTTATCTCTAGGCTAATATGGCCCAAGTAATGGACTGTCTTCTCCTCTACCCCAAATCTGCTCTGTGTCTTTTCCGTCTAGGTAAGTACTAACATCCATCTAGGCTAAAACCACAACGACCACTCTTCTCCTCTCTCTTCTTCACTCACAACCTAACCTGCTGGCTCCATTGTCCAGATACCTAAAGAATCCCACATTCACTGAATTCCTCGACCCCATCCGTCCTACTCAGATTACTGACAGAGGTCCTACCTGGTCTGTTTCTACCTGTACGCATCGACTTTATTAACCAAATATGGTTAACAATGACTCTTTAAACACAGAAATTGGTCTATGTACTTCCTGCTCAAACCCTCCAATAGAACAAGGCCTTTATGCATGTTAGGCAAGCATTCTGCTGAGTTATAGCCTCAAACCTATGTTCCTCTTTTCTACACACACACCTTTTTCTTTTTTGAGACAGGCTTTCATGTAGTTCAGGCTATTCTGAAACTTGCTATGCAGCAGAGAAGGACCCTGGACTCCTGATCCTCCTGCCTCCACCTCTCAGGTGCTGGAATTAGAGGCATGTATGTGCCAGCCTACATATTTTCTAAAGCCATCTTTTGGAAAGAATAAAACAAATAAATAACAAACAAAAAGACCTTTTGATGCCAAAGTAAATAAAGACTTCAGGCCAGGCAGAGAGAAGCTCACTCTGAGCCTTCCCTCCCTCAGCTCCCCAGGCTTCCGGCCCCACCCTAGCTCTCCAAGAGCCAAGTGGTACCTTCACACTCCTTGCTCTGCTCACTAACAGCAGTCTCATCCACAGGACTATCCCTGGCCATCCCCATTGGCACTCTGCTGACCATGAAGCCTGCCACCCCGACTTCCTCGGAGTTCTGACTTTCCATAGCCAGGCGAGGGCTGTTCATCGCTCTCACGGACAGAGACGCTCCTTGGCAGCAGGGCCTGGGCCAACTACCCCTTGATACTACATTGTACCTTGCAATGTACCTGGCATGTAAAGTACTGGTAAGTGTTAGCTGTCTACCTAGTTGTTCCTAGACCACGTATGGTTTATCACTGATTAAAAAGGATGCCATGGGTACTTACCCACAAACCGGAACTGGTTTGGAAACATGTCAAAGAGCCCATTGCTGTGCATGGCAAAGAGGATGGCAAAGTAAACAGCGAGGCTGCCCCAGATGAAGAAGTGGTTGATGGCTGTCCAATAGCCTGTATCCAGCCCAATCTGCAAAAAAGAGTTATCGCAGGTAGGAGTACCCAAAAACATCCTACCCATCAGAAACAAGATGTGGTGCTGAGGGTAGCCCTAGGGATGGAAGGCTCCCTCCTTCCTGAGGGATGGCCTCATACCTGCACACTGACCACAATGACCAGTGATGTGGCCACAGTGACTGCAAAGGACTGGTAATCTGCCAACTGGGTGCCATCATCCCGAGTGGCCTCTGCGAACACCCCATAGGGGATGAAGAACATGAGCACAGAGGTGTAGATGCCCTGGGCAATGCAGATGAAGAACTCTCGCTTGTTGAACAGGAGATTCAACTGGCCTGGCTCGTACAATTTAGGGTACTCCATGCTTCGCTGCTCCGGGACATCCTGTGAGGGAAGGGCCCCAGAAGCTGCCACATTGATGCTCTCCAGTCAAGGGCAGACAGATCCCCCCCCCCCTTCCTAAGGTCTTGGATAACAGATCCAGGCTTAAGCCAGATTCTCCCAGTCAATCTGTGTTCAGCAACCCAGGGGAATGACAGGTTCTATCCAAGATGGAAAGAATCCTCCTCCCTGCCCACCGGGAAGTGTCCCCTGGAGTGGGGCACTGCCCCCCACCTGCCATATCAGACCACAGTTCACAACAGCATTCTCCACTTCCAGCCTGACCACTGACCGCCCCCATACCTGGTCAAAGACCCCCATGGCCAGGACTGGGAGCGAAGTGTACACGATGTTATACAGGGTGATGAAATACTGGTCGTACACAGTCTGGAAGAGAACGGGGCAGGAGGGTGAGCAACCAGCCTCCTCTAGGAATCAGGCACAGAAAGACAGCTCCACACCATCAAGCCGCCCCAACAACCTCCCTCAGGTCCTGAGATCTCCACTCTCCCAACACACGCTTTCTTTTTAGGTTGTTTCTTTTTTTTGACTTTATTTATTTATTTTTTAAATTACACTCATGATATTCATTAATTACTAGGTTGTTTATTTTGAGACAGGGTTTCCTATGTAGTTCAAGCTGACATGGAACTCACTATGTTGCCCAAGTTGACCTCAAACTTTCAACCCTTCTGTCTCCACCTACGGAGTGTTTGGATTATAAGTGTGCACACCATGCCCAGGTTCAGAATTCAAGGCCAACCAGTGCTACACAGTAAATAAGAGGATCAGCCTATGTTACATGAAACAATGCCTCACTCCCTCTACCCCACCCCACCTCCCCCCCCAAAAAAAGGAAGAAGGAAAGAAAAGCCAACATTTACTAAATGCATGTACTAAACAATGGGTCGATTAACAGGACAGACATAAGGTCTGCTCTTGGGCATTTATTTACTCATCATGTGTATAAGAGAGATTTGAATGTGTCTGTTTGGGGGACATGTGTGCACTATGGTGTGCAGGAAGATCAGAGAACAACCAGTGGGTATCAGTCCTCAGCTTTCTGTCTCGTTTGAGACACAGTCTCTGCCACTGTGTAAGCCAAGCTAGCTGGCCCACAGCTTCTAGAGATTCTGTCCTCTCCAACTCCCACTTCCTACAGGCTCAGTGGCTCACACTGCTGCATCGGGCTTCTACGCAGATCCTGGGGATCCGAACTCAAGCCTTCAGGAAGTTTCACTAAAGCCTCCCTTACAGAACTTCTAGATTTTCAGCAGAGAGGTCTAGAAACACTTGCTACCTGGGCTGAGAAGCCACAGAAGAAGCCAAACCAGAAGTGGACCATGGTGAACGCAAAGTTCTTATAGAAGAAATAGCAGAGGAACTTGCACATGCGCAGGTAGGACCAGCGCCCATGCACCAGCAGGAGGCGCTGCAGGAACTTGAACTGTGAAAAGGAATAATCGGAAGCCAGGACGGCCTGGATCCCTTCCTGCCCGCTGATGCCCACACCAATGTGAGCAGCTGCAGAGACAAAAGATGACATGAAGAATGACCACATACTTCAGATCAGCCCCTCGCCCCTCCCACCCGGTGACAGCCCCCACCCCACTCACTCTTCCCTGGTCCTGAGACCTTACTACTGCAGCCCCCTGCCTAGCCCACGCATGCGCACAGCCCACACTCACTTTTAATCATGCTGACATCATTGGCGCCATCCCCAATGGCAAGCGTCACTGCCTTCTTATACTTCTTAACCAGTTCCACCACCTGTGCCTTCTGCAAGGGTGTCACCCGGCAGCAGATGACAGCTTTGCAAGCACATGCTGTCTCCAGAAACTCTAGCTCCATGTCAGCCTCCAAGGCATGGGCCTGAAACACGGAGAAGCATGACAGTCCCAGTCTTCCCAGGAAACACCTCGGTTCTTCTGGTCCCTTGTGATCAGAACCCTCCCTCTCTCAAGTCAAGGGAAGCTGAATGCAAGATAAGATTCCAAGGCCATACTGAGAGGAGGCATAAACAATGTTCACAGCCATCCCCACCAAGAGGGAACAGAAGAGCTCTGGGCAAGCACTCAACAAGGTCTGAGCATTCTCCTGCCTGATAGCCCGCTCCAAGCTAGAGATGGCAAGCCTTACCAGGCTGTGCCCATTGATGACCAGGGCGTACTCCCCAGCAACAGCCTCCAGGACAGAAGTGAGCTTTGAAGAAGAGAGTTTCCCCTGGTAGGTGAAGCCATTGCCCACCGTGTGGGATGAGTCCACCATCTTTTCCCGGGCTTTCCTGTGAAGGCAGGAATGAAACTGGGGGGGGCTCCAGGACAGTAGCAGAGAGGAAAACCAAAGCCTGCCAGTGCCCGGGCACAGTTCAGGGCATCTGCATCCCCAGCCCCTTGTTTACCTGAGCTCCTCTCGCACCTCCAGAACAGTGTGGCCTGTGACTATGAACACCTCTGTCATGTCATCAGTCAGCATCTTGCAGGAGTAGCCAATGTTCACAGCTGTCTCTGCCAAGAGAAGACCAAGGTGCTGCAGGCGGGTGGGCAAGGCCCAGGGTCAGCATGCTTCCCACTGGCGGTCCAGCACCACGCAGGCATGGCGGTACCAGTGTGTCCATCCTCTGCTGATTCCGCCCCGCCAGGCACCCTCACCTTGCTTATCTCCAGTTAGGACCCAAATCTTAATGTTGGCCAGAGTCAGGAGGGCGATGGTCTCTGGGACTCCCTGCTGAAGCTTGTCCTCAATGGCCGTGGCACCCAGCAGCTGAAGATAGCACAGGGCTTCTGAGGAGAGCTGTGGGCTCTACTCCATCTTCCCCACCCTCAGCCTGCCCGGCCCTGTCCATACCATCATGTCACTCTCAACCTCTTCATAGATGCTGGCCAGCCTGTCCTCTCGGCTGTCTGGGGCCAGGCTGGCCTGCAGGCGTCTCCTGGCCCATTCCTCATAGTAGTCCTCCTCCAGGTCTCTGTAGGCCAGCACCAGGGTCCTCAGTCCGTCCCCTGCATATTCCTGGGGGAAGAGTTGGCAAAGTCAAATGAAAAGAATTCCAGAAAACACAGCGAAAGGACTGCAGCTCAGACCTCCACAGACGGCTTAGATAATCTTCAGTTGGATTTTTAAAATGTTCAACGTTATTTTGTGATTTGTGCCTGTATGGGTGTGTGCACAGACATACGGAGAGGTCGAAGGAAGTCGGCCATCTCCTCCCACCATACAGGTTCTGGGATCAAACTCAAGTCATTAGGATTGGCCTCAAGTGCCTTTACCTGATGAGCCATTTGGATGATCTTCCCAGTTAGTTTGTTGAGACAAAGTCTCATGTAAGCCAGGCTAGCCCCAAACTCCTCATCCTCCTGATTCTATGTGCCAAATACTGGGATCACAGGCCGAATGCGGTATCAGGCCTTGGCTGATTTAAGTATTCTCACCACAGGGAAAAAAAAAAAAGAAACTAAAGAGACCTTAAATGTATTCAATAAAACAATAAAAAACTAACAAAAAAAAGGACATTGTGGTGGCCAGGAGTGGTGGCGCACACCTTTAATCCTGCACTCGGGAAACAGAGGCAGGCGGATCTCTCTGAGTTCGAGGCCAGCCTGGGCTACAAAGAGAGTTCTCGGACAGCCAGGGCTGTTACAAAGAGAAACCCTGTCTCAAACAAACAAACAAACAAAACAAAAAAACAAAAAAAGAAGAAAAAGAAGTACATCGTGGGCTGGTAAGATGGCTCAGCAAATAAGGGTGCTTGCTGTCAAGCTTGAAGATATGAGCTTAATCCCCAGAGCCTACATGTCAGAAAGATAGAGCCAATTCCTTCAAGTTGTTCTTTGACCTCCACATGCACACCATGGCATGTGTACATATATCAACTACAGAATATATACCCACATACATACACATAAACACGTGTGTGTGTGTGTATGTGTGTGTGTGTGTGTGTATTTTTTTTTTTTTTTAATTTTAAAAAGGACAACATGGGGCTGGAGAGATGGTTTAGCAGTTAAGAGCACTGGCTGCTCTTTCAGAGGACCTGGGTTCAATTCTTAGCACCCAATGGCGGCTCACAACTGTAACTCCAGTTCTGGGGTATCCGATACCCTCACACAGGTAGAAATACACGCAAATCAATAAATCATTTTAAGTAAATGAATAAAAAGGACAGTGCTGAGACCCGGAGAGGCTCCAGGCCATCACACCTACATTCAGGTGGTCAGTGGTGCTGTTGAGCAGCTCCTGCGTGGAAGGGTGGAGTCTGTCCAGCAGGATGGTGTCCGCCCCTTTGCAGTACAGTCGGATCTTCCCCTCTGGATTCCGCACTGTGAACGGCACAAGGGAGGAGAGCCAGAAAATTCAGACAGAATCCAAACTAAATGTATCGAGAGTCCTCCTGCACACCTTCGCTACCCAGGCCTCTCTGCCGCCCCAAGTCTCCTCAGCTCCCTAGTATTGGCCTACCTATGACTGACATCCGCTTGCGAATGTTGTTGAAGTCCAAGATGGCCAGCAGCTGGTAGGTGATGGCTGTACCAAGCTCATGGACAGTGATTGTTTTAGGGGTACGAGAACGGAACACAAAACCAAAGTTCCTGGCTGCGGTGACCAGAGCCCCCTCATCTGGAGACTGAGCTTTGTAGTACAGCTCTCCTGGTGGGGGAAAAGAGCATGTGCAGAAAACTGGCCACCATCCCAGCCGCCCGCCTGCCCAGGAAGCCCCAGCACAGCAGCATGGCAGAGCAGCAGTGCCCAGGAGCATGCACTGGGCAACTCCTCAGCTCACCTTCGTTTTTTTCTTCTGACATGACAGTGTGGCACAGGGAGAGGAGACGGAAGAACTCATGTGTATGTGGGTCCCCCATTTTGACAGCCTCCAAGAGGCTTGGATCCCAAAACAAGAATTTCTTGTCAGCCAGAGGATTAAAGGCGAAGTCAACAGGCGCTGGCCTCTGGAACAGGCAAGAAGACTCTTGAGCTGCCAGGCTATACCCTAGACAATTGACCGTCCCACCCTCCCACCTCTTAGTAGAAGAGGCCAAGATCCTGGCCACCTTGGGACTCAAAAGTCTAGCTGGGTTTTCTTTATTTTGATTTTTTCCCCTTTTCTTTGAAACAGGGTCTTATTGTGGAGCCTGGGAGAATGGCCTGGAATTCTCTACATAAGCCAGGCTTGCTTCAAAGCTGTGATCCTCCTACTTCTGCCTCCTCAGTGCTGAGCTGATTACAGGTGTGCCTCAATCAGCAATCCCCACCCCCCTCCAGTTCTCTTTTAAAATCCTTCTCTGGATCCTCCATTTCCTGCCCAGATAACCCACTGTTCCCATCTATGCCAGCTATTGCTAGCCAGATGCCCAGACTGTATCTAACTGGCATAAAGAACAGTCAGAGACTGGATCTTACCTCTCCCAGTTCAGCTTTGTGTCCCAAGACATCAAACACGTCACCTACACACACCCAACAGAAGGAAAAGCACGTCATCACTGGGCCTCTCCAGAGCAGCATGGGAAAGTCTCTAGTGCAGACCCTGTGGGCCTGTGGGACCCTCAGGCCAACTCACCCTGAAGAAGCCACCACACTCATCCCGCAGGATCCCAGAGTCCAGGAACCTGGCCACAAGGCTCCAGTGCCCACTCTCGCCATGCCCATCCCAGTCACCTCCAGTAGCTCTCCCACAAGGGCAGCTCCAACTCTCTACCTGCCCCTACCAGCACTCCAGGTCTGCTGGGGTGCCAGCACCTTCCAGGCCCAGAAAGCAGATAAAGCTTTACACCCCGGCAGTGAGGTCCATGTTAGTGCAAAAACCAGCTACTGCAGGGTCTCACACCTACACACACCCTGCCCCACACCATCCCAGCAGCTCAGCCTCAGGGCCACTATGACAGGCCCACAGCAGGAAGACTGGAGTTACATTCCAGAGATTCACAAGGGCCCCTTGCAGCAACAGGGGAGTCTGTATTCCACTGGGCAGCCAAGGTAGGTCCACCCTGGCCAGATGCCCAGAGGCCAGCGTCTTGGGGCTCATGTCAAATAACTTGGTGCAAGACCTAAGATCAGCGAGAGGGCTCCAAGGAAGGGCATGGAAAGGATTCTCAGTACAATTCCTGGCACAGGATACGGAGCACACCCTTTCAAGGCCCCACCCCCACCCCCAACACACACACTGAAGAGGAAAGAAGGAAAACCCAGTGTCAGGACAACTGAGGGGCCCCAGTCCCACCGTCCCTCCAGGCAAGTCGTAAGCCCAGCCCCGAGCAGTGCCACTTTACCATAGCTGTGGCCATTGATGGAGCACTTGTTGAACACCATGATGTTCTGGGTGAGGGTGCCCGTCTTATCAGAGAAGATGTACTCCACCTGGCCCAGCTCTTCGTTCAGAGTGGTGGTACGGGCCTCTGCAGGAGTCCGCTTCTTCATGCAGAACATCTTCTTGTCCCAGTTGATGAAGTAGCTGTGGCCCAAACGGATGACTTCCACACTGCATAGGGGACAGGAGGTAAGGCCTGGGAAGCAGGAAGGGAAGGGAGCATCCCACCCGCACAGGCCTTGGCTGCAGGCGCTGGGCCTGGGGAGGAACAGGAATGGAGAAGACACCTGGGCAGGGAACCTGGACGGGAAGGGGCAGGGAAGCCTGCAGGTGGAGCTCCCCAACCCGACCCTCCTGATGCTCTCCACACAAAGGTGCAAAGGCTCTGGGCAGGCAGGATGGACGGCACAGGCAGAGAAGGAAGAGGACTGCACACAAGGCACTGGGCCAGTTCTTACCTCAGAACTAAATACAGAAACCATGCAGAGAAAAAGAAGAGAAAATGCAGAGGAAGGAAGGGAGAGAGAAGAGAGATAATGAGGGTGCTGTGCACGCTGCAACCAGCTCCAAGAGGTCCCGCTGGGGCAAAGCCCACGAGGCTCCCAGCCCCACCACTCCTCACTGCCCAGCGCAGGCGGGGCTTCACTTCCTCACTGGAAAGCAGAGGCCTAGAGAACGTGGGGAGTGACCGCATCGCAAGGGCAAGGGACCTTCCCCTAATCATTACTTTTAGGATCCGGGATGTTAACATTCTCAGAAAAGAGCCCTACGTTTGGGTCCAGGATGGCCAAGCATTGGGCCACACATCTGCAACCCTGTTTCAGTGTGCCTGAGGCTCCTATCAGGATCTTGTTACTGGGTAAAGAGGAGAGATAACTAGGGATGTTGTCACGGCCTTTCCCCAGGCAGCTCATCAACCCTCCTCCCACCCTCCCCCAGACATGAATGCCGATGCAACTCAGGAAAAAAAAACTTTCTTAGGCAGCTACCAAGAGCTCCAAGTGAACTCAGATACAAAGCAGGTACAGCACAGCACAGAAGTGGGAAGACACAATTAGGTCAGAAGCAAAACATTTAAATAACAGCAAAGAAGCAAAGGGATCAAGACAGTGTTAGGTACAGCACCCAGCACTTGCAAAGGGATCTGTTGGTGTTGTTGTGGTTGTTTTTTGTCTTGGTTTTTTGGCTTTTTGGGGGCATGTGGTGGGGGGGACAGGGTCTTGTTTTGGAGCCAAGGCCAACCTCGAATTTGTGGCAGTCTTCCTGCCTCAGCCTTCCCACGTGCTGTGAATACAGGCATGAGGCACAAGGCCAGACTGATACGGTAATTTAACTTTTTATATGTATTTTCCAATCCAGTGTCTATCAAAACACCCTTATGAAGAAAAGGACACAGGTTTCACGTGGGAAGGGAAAAGAGACAGCATGTGAGGCCCTAAGTGACTGTGCTAGCCTGAGGTCACATGGCTAACAGTAGGTGGTAGTCAACCCTGACCCTCACGCCCTCCCACCTGCTCTAGAAAGGCCCACACCAGATACTCAGAAGCCCTTCATTTTTTCAGTCAGCATCACAAGGATTTGGCTGGTGAGGAGAGCTGAGCAGTTTGGGGCATTTTGTTAACTAAAATGAAAGCTAGGAAGAGTTCTGAGCAACTCTTTAAATTGCCTTCCTTAAAACTGTCACAGGCGCCGGGTAGTGGCGGGGCACACCTTTAATCCCAGCACTCGGAAGGCAGAGCCAGGTGGATCTCTGTGAGTTCGAGGCCAGCCTGGTCTACAGAGCGAGGATCCAGGACAGGCACCAGAACTACATGGAGAAACCCTGTCTCGAAAAACAAAACAAAACCAAACAAAACAAAAAACTGCCATAGGCTGAGCCTGGTATGACAGTACAGACCTGCAATCCCAGCACTAGAGAGGCTGAGGCAGGAGAATCGCCAGCTCTAAAATGGCATGGGATACATAGTGACTGATTCAACAACAAAAAGTCACAGGCTCCCTTATCTCCAATGTAGGAAAGACTCCTCTGGATTCTTTTTTCCTCCTCCTCCGCCCCCTCCTTCCTTTGTCCTCACTGGCCTCTGCTTCACATTCTCCTTACTTTTAATGTCCCACATATGCTACACACCATAGCCAGCCAACGACTGCTAAAGCACTCCTCAAGACTCTTAGATCATAGCCTTCAGGTTGTCAAAACCATTCCTGAAGGTCCACGGACAAAGATCGAAGACCCTTAACGATCTAGGAAGCTTGTGTCCAGACCTCTCCCCCAGAGCTCCTGGCTCATGGCTGAAGCTCCTAACTGCTCCTACACCATCCCAGCTTCTCATCTGCCTGTCCCTGTTCCCAGCCTCTTCCCCTCCTCCCCAGCCCTCCCCCAACATCCCCCAAGCTGCCTTCTCTGCATCTCAGACGGATGCCTAACTGCTCGGAGCAAAGCTCTTCTTGCCCTCAAGAAGAGTGTTCTTAGTGCCTATCACATGCTACCTCAGGGGCTGGCACTGGTTCTAGTCCCAGGTCAGCCAGTCTGCCACTCGGAGGGCAGGGATGACCTACAGAGCCCAGCAGCCCCACCTTTCCACAGAAGAATCATGGTAGACCAGCTTCTGTTCTGTGACACAGTCAGGGTTTTCTTCTTCTATCAGACTTAAGCTTCACAAGGGAAGGAGATCAATTTTTTGTTTATCTCTGAATAGGCATGCAATAGCATGTGGTGCTGAATGAATCAATAGTTTCTACCCCACTATAACCAAATGTCAGGAAACTCTGATCACAAATCAACAGGCAACATAAAATGGTCACAGTATAGGGAGGACTCCATAGTCCTTGTCAAGGGTTTCATGTTCCTGGAGAAGTCACCAAGAACCACCTGAGCTCCCTGCAGAGAGCCAAGGGCAGAGGAAGCACATACCTGACATACAGTGAAATGGGCACAACGGTGTTGAGAATGATGATATAGGACCAGAAGGAGAGGAAGCCAGAGAAGAAGGCACTATCCACCGCCTCATCCCAGGGCAGGTAGACCTGGAAGCGCGTCCCAACCTCGTGTTCCCAGATGGCATTGCCAATGGCCAGGATCACTCCCATACAGACCAGGAATCCAAAAATCTAAGGAATGAAAAGCACAGAGAGACCAGGACTTAGAGAGCTCGTAAAGCCATGTGCGCCCTGAAGAGGCTCTTCTGACATGTTGGGCCCTTAAAAGCTCAAGCAACCTTCATGCTTTTCTACTGTAAGGGACCCTGACGGGTGCTCATCCACCACCATAGTACGCAGTCCTCTCTCTTTCGTATGACAGGGAAGCTGAAACATGAAGTAGCTCCCAATCTGGAACTCCCAGGAGTCCTCAAAGGGTGAAGCTAGGGTAGCTACTTTTTTTTTTTTTTTTAAGATTTATTTATTTGCCGGGCGGTGGTGGCGCACGCCTTTAATCCCAGCACTCAGGAGGCAGAGCCAGGCGGATCTCTGTGAGTTCGAGGCCAGCCTGGTCTACCAAGTGAGTTCCAGGAAAGGCTCAAAGCTACACAGAGAAACCCTGTCTCGAAAAACCAAAAAAAAAAAAAAAAAGATTTATTTATTTATTATGAATACAGCATGTATGACTGCTGGCCAGAAGAGGGCACCAGATGTCATTACAGATGGTTATGAGCCACCGTGTGGTTGCTGGGAATTGAACTCAGGACCTCTGGAAGAGCAGTCAGTGCTCTTACCCTCTGAGCCATCTCTCCAGCCCGGGTAGCTACTTTTGATACAATTAAAAATCTATCTGCCTGTGCTAGCCCACACAAGGCCAACAGAATACTCTAATGTATTTATTGTATAAAATGCCTTTTTTTCCTTCTTAGGAATTGAAGGCAGAGCCTTGTGCATGCTAGGCAATCTACTACTAAGTTACATCCTAAGGCCTTTTCTCACTTTTTTGCTTTAAGACAAGTCTGGCTTCAAGCCTGGGACAATTGTCCTGCCTCAGCCTCCCAAATTCAGAGATTACAGGTGTAAGCCACCAGGCCTGGTTTAGGAGGACCCTGAGTTCAAGACCAGTCTGAACTACAGATCAAGACTTTATCTGAGCGAGAAAAAGGACAGGGAGGGAACAATGGAGATCACTGTCTGGTTTCCAACAACTACTTCCAAAATTGTGCCTATGTTGTGGCTCCAAAAAGCAGGTGTCATCCTAATCAGTGGCCACCAGGGGGCAAGAAGAGCCTTTGTCTGAGGAATTAACCCCACTTCAGCCTGGGTTTCTGTAAACCCTTTAAAGCCAAGGAAAACTCAACCCTGGCTGCCCTCAGGCTTCCCAAGCTGGCATATCGGGAGCAGGCAACCGATGGAAATCCAATTCTAGACAAACAGAAGGACTCAGGAATTGTCAAAACAAGCATAGAAAACTTTTCCCTTGGAGTCAGTCCTTCATTCTTAGAAGCTGGGGAAGGACCCTGCCAACCATCTTCTCCATGGAAATGTTTCTTTTAACTCCGACTCCATCCCCACGGAGGCCTCCTTGTCCCTGGCAAAAGCTAACAGGTCACATGCATGTTAAGATGCCATCATGACCAAGACCACAGAAGGGGTGGTTTATTCTAACTTTAAGTTGTTGATTCATGCATGTTCCTAAGGCTTTTAAAAATAACATCTTCCAAGTCTGAAAGGTGTCTGAAATAAACACTGCCCCTGAGCAGCCAAGCCTGGCTGCTGCCCAGAGAAGACCCAAGGAGGCCGAGGCCCTGTCAGGAGAACGTCTGGAAAACTGCTTACCCAGAGGACCAGTGTGTTCATCAGGCGGTCAATACTCGTTCTCTTGAACTTCGTCCTGCCACTGTTCTGCATCAGCTTGGTGTCAGGACCTTGGCAATAACGGGAAGCCAAATCAACAAACTGAGTGCCATTGGAACAGAAGCACGAGGCGGGGAAAAGGTCGTCGCCCGGATGGAGGACCAGCACCATCGGTTCCGCCCCACACCCCGAGGGATGCCGGGAGGCTCACCAGCAAAGATGACCAGCCCAAAGCACCACTCGGTATTTCTCAGCACACAGCCGCGCAGCAGCATGTTCTGGTTGCTCAGGGGGAATTTGTTTTCCTTCCAGTACAGTGTTCCACTGAATTTGTCCAGCTTGTTGTTGGGAGGTTCACAGATTACTTCACCTGGATGGGAGACAGAGGCGCCACTGCTCAGAGCTCAATCACATGACATGGTTACAGGTCTGGGAGAGGTTCAGTGGTTAAGAGCACTTCCTATTCTTCTAGAGGACCAGAGTTTATTTCCCAGCATCCTTGGGTAGCTCAGAACCACCTACAACTGCAGATCCAGGGGATCTGATACCCTCTTCTGGCCTCTTCAAGCATCTGCACATGTGGTCACACACACACAAATCTTAACATAATACAACTTGTAAAAAAATTAAATATCCAGACTTAGTGGCGCACACCTTTAATCCCAGCACTGGGGAGGCAGAGGCAGGTGGAGCTCTTGAGTTTGAGGACAACCTGATCTACATAGAATTCTAGGCCACAGAGCCCCATACTAAGACCTTCTTGGGGGAAAAAAAGTTTTTAGTAGAAAAAGAAGCTCTGTGTGTGTGTGTGTGTGTGTGTGTGTGTGTGTGTGTGTTGGGGAAGGAGGGTGCTGTAAAGACACAAGCAATTGGCATCCTGCTGGCAGGACTTAAGGAAAAAGAACGGGGCACTGAAGCCCCAGATTCAATACCTAACACCACATAAACTGGGTATGGCAGTGCCTGCCTGTAATCCAGAACTCTAGAGGGTGAGGACAGGATGGTCAGGAGTTCAAAGTCATCCTCCACTACACAAGGGGAAAAAAAAATAGGATGGCATGAACTAACATTAAAAGTAGACATATTCATGCCAGGGATGTAGCTCAGCGGAAGAGCTCTTGCCTAGGTCCTAGGTTCATCCCTAGCAGCAGACAAAAAATGTACATACACTTAGACCCCAAAATACTGTGTGTGTGTGTGTGTGTGTGTGTGTGTGTGTGTGTGTGTGTGCATATATGCATGTGCCCACCCACGTGGGGGCCAAAGTCAACAAGAGGTCTCTTCTGCTATCGTTCTCACTTTTTTCTATTACACTTATTTGTGTGTGTGTATGTGTGTGTGTGTGTGTGTGTGTGCGCGCGCGCATGTTTGGACGCACACATACCATGGTGCACATGTGGAGGACACTTTGCAGGATCCAGTGCTTTCTTCCCAGAAACTCAACTCAAGCAGTTAGGTTTGGTGGCAAATGCCCTTACCACTGAGCCACCTCTCCAGCCTTTACCTTATGTTTTGGGGACAGGGTCTCTCTCTTACTGAACCTGGAGCTCACCGACTGGCCAGCCTAGATGTCCAGCAAACCCTGCGAAGCCTCCTGTGTCTGATGGCTGGGATTGCAGGGTGCTGCCACACCCGGCTTTTAATGCGGGTGGTGGGCATCTGAGCTTGTACAGTAAGGACTCCGACATCTGATCCATTTCCTCGGCTCCCCCCCAAAAAATCACAAACTTGAGACTAGTCTACATACAGAACAGACCATGACACTTTTAATTCAAGCATTACTAGGACAACAGACTACATGGCCAAGAAGAGGCTGAGCAGAGCCGATCTCTGAAACCCTCGGTCACCACAGAGGACAAGGCAAACTCCTTATGTGGTGCTGAGATACTTATGATGGCCAGGCGTGGTGGTGTAACACCTGCAGTTCCAGTGGGTCAGAGGGCAGAGGCAGGCGGATCTCTGTGAGTTCCAAGCCAGCCTGAGCTACACAAGGAGGTCCAGGCCAGCCAGGTCTTAGCAAGACTAGTACATAACCAACACACGTATTTAACAGGCCAGAGGGCATGTTGTAGAGGTTTTAGTAAGATCACAGTTACTTGGGTTTACACATGTGTAAGTGAGCTGTCAGCTATTATGACTACATAAGGACAGAACTGGAGAGGAAGAGAGAAGACAGACTTCTCACACACATCTACACAGGTCGACTTGTTATAAGGAAGGCAACCACTGTTCTTAGCCGATGAGCAAAAGGAAAGAGCTGAATTTCTCTCAGTACACCATCAGCCATGAAGCTCACTTGAAGTAACCATCAGTTCAAAAGCTAACAGCACCACCAGGCATTCCGGACATGTCCCTCCTGAAAATGTCCACAATCACAACCAGAAGCCAAAAGAAAAGATACAATATGGACTCAAATCACAGCCCACCTTCTCCACCCAAAGTTGCTCCAGGACTACTCACCATCAAACTTGGCCAGCTTACTGATGTCCCCCAGCTCGGAGGTGACTGGAATTGCCTGGCGCACTTTCATATTGGTCTCTCTGAAAGAACAATAAATACCCTTGAGTCCTGGCCTCTCCCAGCAGCTGGAATCAATCCTTGGGCACCTGCCCCTCAATGGCTTAGCCTAGAAAAGTTTGACATATCCAGAGCCTTTTTTTTTTTTTCTTTTCTTTCTTTTTTTTTTTTTAGATTTATTTATTTGTTAGGTATCCAGTGCTCTGTCTGCACGTATCCCTGCAAGCCAGAAGAGGGCGCCAGATCTCATTGCAGATGGTTGTCAGCCACCATAGGGAATTGAACTCAGGACCTCTGGAAGAACAAGCAGTGCTCTTAACCTCTGAGCCATCTCTCCAGCTCTTTTTTTGGTTTTTCAAGGCAGAGTTTCTGTGTAGCTTTGGAGCCTATCCTGAAACTTGCTCTGTAGACCAGGCTAGCCTCGAACTCACAGAGATCCGCCTGCCTCTGCCTCCCAAGCGCTGGGATTAAAGGTGTGCGCCACCACCGCCCAGCCCCCAGAGTCTTCCCTACTCCTCAATTTTATAAAAGGTTCGAACCCAGGCCTTGGACCCTCCTTCAACAACCTTTTACCCCTAAGGGCACGAGGAGAAGGACACTGACACAAGCATGCCACTCACCCATCCAGTTCCGCGGTCTCTATGTAGCACAGCCCATGGGGCTCGCTGCTGGAGAGGAGGAGGAGATCCGCCTGCACAGAGAGCCTGATGAGAACTCAGACACAGACCTCTGCCCTCCGCGGGCTCAGTGGCAATCTTCCTCCAGTAAGCAGAGGGGCTTGGTTTGGTTTGGGGCTGTTCTGAGACAGTGTCTCTCATTGTATAGAGCCCTGTTTGGTCCGAAATTCATTCTGTAGACCAGGCTGGCCTTATCTCTGCCTTTGCCTCTGTTCTGGCATTAAAAGCCATGCCATTGTGGCCAGCATAGAGATGTATTCTTTTTGTTTTGAATTCAAAAAGCATGTTAACATGACCCAGAAGCCCACTGTCTGGGAAAACCTCTCTCCACAAGTGTTAAGAGGCAACAGAAAACCAGGAAGGAACTGGCCCCTTCTAACAAAGAGGACGAATAACCCCGCAGACTGAAAAGGCACCTTGCCACTTACCGCCACAAACTGGTTGTTTTCTAGCTTGATAATATCACCGACACAGACATTCATCCATTGCTCTTGTTGGAGGCTGTGGCAAAGAGAAGACAGCAGAGGCCATGAGTAACGACGAAGGTTCCCATGGAAACCTCCCTCCTCCCCAGAGCCCTGGTCTCCAACAGTCACTCACACTCCATTGATCAGCACCTGAGAATGACGGTTATTCACCTGGTTATCACTCTTGTGGCGGAACTGAAAGAGAACCCGGGAAAGTGAGACACCTTCTCTCTCTGCCCGCGCCTGGAACTAGATCAGTGCAACTCAGACCATCCTGGTGTTCCATAACAGCGGTCCACAGACCAACTCTCTCCCTAAAGCCCCTGCCTAGCCCTCAGCCTAGGTACTGCAGATCTAGCTGCACCATAAGGGACATCAAGGTCACCAAGGAACAGTACCGAATAAAAGTGGCGGGGGAGGGAGGGAAGGATGAGGGGGAGGTGACGAGGAACAGCAGAAGGCCAACAACTCACATAGTCATCAGTGGCATCTTTGACAGCTGTGATGGTGAGGACAAGAACCAAAGGCACAATGGTGGTGAACCAGGACAGGGAGGAGATCTGGGGGATCAGCTGCAAAGAGCAGAGAGGCACGCAGCTGCAGACAGGCATGCTGCCGAAGCCCCCGTCCAGGGGGTTCTTGCCCTGACCCTTCCTCTTCTTTGGCTTTATTCAGCTTTGTGAGTTAGAGAAGACGTGAGAGAGGTCACTTACCTGTAGGATGAGAAGGAACAGGAAGTAGGTGTTGGCAACTTCCTGGAACTGCTCGAAGAGGTTGACAGGCAGGAAGGTGAGAATATTATACTTGGAGGTCTTGATGCAGTTACTCTAGGGCAACAGGAGGGAGATGATGAGAGATGCCCCCTTCACCCCAACCTAGAGCCAGGCTGGGGCTGCCTCTTCCTTCTTCCTACTTCCCGGACCTTCCGCACACACTGCCTCGCCAGCAACCCAGGTGTGGGACAGGGGGAGGAGGAGGGGAAAGAAAGTCTCTCCAGGCCAATGTATTTTGCTTTAGTGATAGAAAGCCTAAAAAGTCAGCCCAGCAGCAGATGGAAATTGGGCCAAAGATGCTTCCCTGCCTCCCCCCCAACCCCCTCAACACCCTTCCCTCAGCCACCAGCCTCAGCCTCAGATCTTCTAATACTCTTCCTTCCCAGCTCTGGGAAGAGGGAACACTTACCGCATACTGGAATTTCTCATTGTATTCACGGTCATTAGCCCGCGCCCTCCGCTCTTCTTCTGCAATAGAATGAGGCTGTAGTCAGAAGGAGCGAACTGCGTCAGGCCTACTCAACCTTTGTGAGGGTTCCACAGAACTGCTGCTTTCCACAGAATACAGCTTTGGTGATATTAAACTCTTTGCTCTAGTCCACAGTTTGCCAACGGCAAACACGGCCCTGCATGCTACCCCCCACTTCCCTTTTAGAGACAAAGTCTCACTGTGTGATGCAGGCTGGCCTCCGTCCTCCTCAGCCTTCCAAGTACTGCGCCTCCACTCCTCAGGACAATTCTCTGCTCCTATCAACTGTCAAGACCTTCCACCCGGAGCACTCAGTCCCTCCCCCACTGCCCGCATCCCCAGGTCCCTTTGCTCCTGTTAATAACACATCCATCACCGCGATCAAGGGGGAGTGCTGGCGGCACAAAGCTCCCTTCCTTGTGCAGACCACTGCAAACCTACTCATGGCACCGTTCTCACCCTAACCTGCGGAGGTGCATGGTGGGTGGTGCCGAGACAGAGAGGGTCACAGTGCCCTGGAACTGCTCTGCGGCAGCATCCCAGGCCCACGTGCAGTGTCTCTAAAGGAGCCTCTTGTCACATGTCACCATCAGCAGTTTCTGACTGGTGGACAATGACATCATCCTATTGCAAAGCTCATCTTCGAGTGTGGGGGTGTGTGTGTGTGTCAGAGATGTGGGTCATGCAGACTGAGCAGCAATGGAGAGAAAATGAGATACACTGCGATCTTTCTTCTACCACACACAGATATTTTCCTTAAATGGAAATGTCACTGTTAACGACCCTTATTTAGCTGCACCTAACCTAAACCCTGAAGACCCCCAGGCTGCAAGTGCCAATTCCAGGGCCAAGAATAAGAGATGTCTTACGAAGGGGTCCCTCCTCAGACTTAAAAAGGAGTCCACCTTATATTTGACCAAGAATCCCAGGTGATAGTCTACACCTCTTCCCCCAGCAAGCACAATGCAGTACCAAACTCCGAGTCACCAGACAAATGAGCCACTTGACAACCAGAAACTTCCCTCAGAGGGTCCCCTTTCCTACCGAGACCCTAATCTCCAAGGACCATGCAAAAGGAGGAGGAGGATCCCAAAGGGTCTGCAAAGAGCGTGGGGAGGGAGACCGAGGACAAGGGAATGCTGCGGAGGTCAGAGGAGGCAAATCACAGATGTGAGAGCTGCCAGCCACTGCCTCCCCGTTACCTGTGCCCCAAGAGGGCTTCTTCTGGCTCCAAGATGGAGGCGCCCCGGCCCGGACCCACTTCTCGGGCATCTCCTTGGGGACCGTCATGATCCCGTTTTTAAGAAGGCGCACTGTGTCCTTGGCCTCAGCGGCGCCTGTGGGGCGGCCCCCCGGGGAGGCGCAAGAGCTGCGGCCACGCAGAGGGGAGCCCCGGCCGCTGGGCGCGCGCGCCACCCGCAGCCCAAACCATCCTCGCGGCCACCTGCGCCTGGGACCACCAGCTCTGCAGGAGCTCCACTCCCGAAACCCACGACAGAGGCGGGAGGTGGAGCTTTGAGTGTCCGGAACGCGGTGCCCACGCCCCAGGCTCCGCCCCACCTGCTCCCACTGCAGAGCTGAAGTCTGCCAGTGCCGCGTAGGCGAAAGCCAGCGCGCGGCCCCGCCCCCTCCCCC
>CABHPP010148543.1:0-65355 GCA_902168425.1 Peromyscus attwateri
TGTATTGAATACAGCTGCACAGTTCTCAAAGTCACTGTCTTGCTGCATGGTGACCGGAGAACACTGTGAGGCAGAGACATGGGGTGAGTTAAAGGGCTTCTGTGTTGCTGTGATAAAACACTCTGGCAAAACGTATCTGGAGTAAGGATTTCTTCGGATTCCCATTCCAAGTTACAGTTCATCATTTTGGGTAAGTTAGGCAGGAACTCCAGCAGCTGGTCACATCCCACCCATGGTCAAGAGCAGAGAGAGAGAGTAAATGCATCTTTGTTTGCTAACTGTCAGCTAGCTCTGTCTTCCCTTTTAATGTTTATGGCTTAGAGAACAGGGCCACAGACAATAGGCCACGTCTTCTCCATTGATTAAAAATTCACACAGTCACCTACAGACACACTCACATGTCAGCCTGGTCTGTGTCATTTCTCATTAAGGCTCCTCCCAGGTGATTCTAGATTGTGTCAAATTGACAGTTAAAATTAACTAGCTTTTTTTTTTTTTTTTAAGCTTAACTTCTCTTCTCAGGGCTTTCAGCCTTATCTTGATCCCTGCCTGTTTACCATGGTGGAAAACATTGCCCCGTGTGTAGATGTATCCAACCGTCGTATAAATAAGAAACACAGAACCAATGCAAAGAAGAAAGCCAAGAGGTCAGAGCTAAGAGCCAAAACCTTACCCTTCCTCCTGCAGTGGTCCTACCTCTCCGAAGGAGCTGGTACTTCCTGTGTTAAAGTCTTTATATAGTCTCTGTTCTGCCTTCTCATTGGTTGTAAACCCAACCACAGGACTGCCTCATTACAGCCTGTCTGTATAGACCTCCAGGTGTTCTATGGTTGGTAATGAGATTAAAGGCATGTGTATCCAATGCTGGCTATATCCCTGGACACACAGAGACTTACCTAGCTCAAATGTACACCACCACTGCCCTGCTTTCCTATGGCTTGCTAATAGCTCTGACCCCCAGGCAACTTTATTTATTAACATACAAATAACATTTTGGTACAAAGAAAATATCACCATACCCGTGTATTTTGTGAGGTTTTGTGCTTGGTTGGGGTGAGTGTACTATGTGTTCAGTGGTTTCATAATTGCCTGCTAGTGTTTTCACCCAAATCCTAGTTACCCAGAATGTCACATGTATGCATTTTACTATGTCATTACCTAAAGATGTCTTTTAAAGTGTAGCAGATGTGATCATCCTACTAAAACAAATAAACGAACAAATAAACGAACCAGGGGCCCATCTGAATAGGTCTAGAAGGTTGTGAGAAACCAGGTAGCCATATAAAATCCATACCTGAATCACTGGCCTCCGAATGAGGATAATTTGTGTGTGTGAACGTACAGATGCGAGCTCGCACATGCATAAGCATTGGGTAGCTCACACTTAAGTCCACTGTGACTGTTAGCTAGACTCTCCGTAACTTTCAAATGCCAAGCTTTATACCACTTGGTTGAAATACCCCACCCACACCAACACTATGCTTGTTCTTCCATGCTCTACCTATAGCCAAGCTACAATGTAAAGAAAACTCTGGCCCTTGAGCATGAATCCAGAGATAACAAACTCTACCCATCCTCACACCTTGCACTTGCAGCCTCTTAGCCACTCAAAAGTATCCTTTTTTTTTTTTTCAAGAAACACATGCCCTGCTAAGATTCTGTTTCTTCTTTTACCACATCCTTCCCAATCTCATCTACTCTGGCTCAAAAATATACGGTAAGTGCTTTCTCTATTAGTTAAACATCTTTAATTTTCAGATGATATTTTTAGGCTCCTACAGCTACTCACACTTTTTAAAAATTGTCTCTTCACATAGAACTACTTATAAAAAAAGCATCCAATATTTCATTCTTATTAAAATTTCCCAAATTGTTGCCAATACGTCTCTTTTAACTTGGTTTATTAAAATTAGAGTCATTGCACATGGGTGTTACACCTCCTGTGTCCATTTTTTCTTTTCCTTTTTCTTTTTATTTAAAAGCTTTTTTCATTTTACATACAAACCACAGTTCCCTCTCCCTCCCTTCCTCTCGCTCCTCCCCACCTCCACCATTCACTCCTCAGAGAGGGTAATGCCTCCAATGGGGAGTCAACAAAGTCTGGCACATCAAGTTGAGGCAGGACCAAGCCCCTCCTCCTGACATCAAGGTTGAGCAAGGTGTCCTTCCATAGGGAATGGGATCCAGAAAGCCAGTTCATGCACCAGGGATAAATCCTGGCCCCACTGCCAGGGTCCCCACAAACTACCCAAGCCACACAATATAGTCCCTTGCCTCTCCCCATTCCCACTTAATGCCATCGACTCTCTAGGAAAGTCTGGCCATTTGTCTTTCCGAATCTCCCACATTCTAGATAAACCAAATGATTCCCTCTTGGTTTCACTGACTTGTTTGTCTCCTTGTGTTTCTTGGAAAAACTACTTCTAGAAAATGGTTTGACCTACAGGTTTAAGGAGCCTCTGGTTTTGTTTCTCCTCTGTGATTTCATAGCTGAAAGTCATTATTCTTTCTGCAGCCAGTGGAAACTTCTGGCACACTGAGGATTTTGTCCTCAGTCATGTCTGGCATGGGAGGGGGGCTTTTTATCTACTTTGACCAGCTTTCCTACCACCACATTCTACTGCTGACTTTCTCCCCTTCCTTACTTTATGGCACAGTCTTTTTTTTTTCTTTTCTTTTCTTTTTGGTTTTTCAAGATAGGGTTTCTCTGTGTAGTTTTGTGCTTTTTCTGGAACTTGCTCTGTAGCTCAGGCTGGCCTAGAACTCACAGAGGTCCACCTGCCTCTGCCTCCCATGTGCTGGGATTAAAGGCGTGCACCACCACTGCCCAGCTTTTCTTGTCCTTTTTATTTAATAAAAATCATTTTATTGTGATGAACTCATAAATAAAACATCACACAGCTAGATTAAAGTCTTCATTCAAGTAAGAATTTGTCTAGTCCTAAACTCTATACATCTTGGTGAATGTCTAGTCAGTCAGTATGTGCTAACAGATTTCCTGGTTAAATTCTTTCATTGTGGTAGGTTCACATTTGAAATCATTTTGTTAGGGCATTATGTAAAGTGTGTATACGTATGTAAATAATGCATGCTCCTTTACCTTTCCTATACTTAGAAATATACGTTGCCACTGGCCCCTAAGCACTATAAGCATCCTAAGTTTAATATCAGGCATAGAATAAGCTACAACAGCAAGAGAGAGATACTGTGTTCTGACCTCCACGACGGTTTTGCAGGTAGCAGAAAATTGCATCGGTGCTTTAGTCAAGCAGTTTAGCTCTCCTATTATCTCCCCGCTGAGCAAATATTCTGTGTAAAATGGTGGATGAGTTTTAACATCTGACTCTGAGGGCACTCTTTCCAACTCCCGCTGTGGCTTTGACATTTTAAGCTGTTATGAAAACAAAGAGAAAAACACATATGCTGGTTAATTTACCTCATCCGAACTGTTTGCTGTTTTTCTGCTTCACTTTTAACAATTACACTGTAACCACATCGTTTTGAAATAGTTCTCCCTTTAAAGTAAAGTTATTAAATTAAGGGTTATGGTACTTTGAATGCAATTGCCCCCATGACACTATTAGGAGATGTGGCTTTGTTGGAGTTGGTATGGCCTTGTTGAAGGAAGTTTGTCACTGTGGGGTCAGGCTTTGAGGTTTCCTATGCTCAGGATACTGCCCAGTGTCTCAGTCGACTTCTTCTTGCCTGCAAGATATAGGACTCTCAGCTCCTACTCCAGCACCATATCCACCTGCACACTGCCATGCTCCCTGCCATGATAATAATGAACTAAACCTCTGAAACTAAGCTGCCACCTCAATTAAGTGTTTTCCTTTATAAGAGTTGCCATGATCATGGTGTCTCTTCACAGCAATAAAAACCACAGCTAAGACAGAAATTGATACTAGGGACTGGGGTATTGCTGTGATGGGCCTGACCATATTTTTGTTTGGAGTAATATTGACTTTGGGACTATGGATTAGAAAAACAGCTGAACATTTTAAGGGCTGATTAATGGGCCATCCTAGTAGGAATGTGGAAGACAGTGGTGCTGAGTGTGATTTGATGAATGGTGGGGTGCTCAGTCAAGAGGTTTCAGAGAAGAGAAATTTTAGTATGCTGCCTAGAGATCATTCTTGTGAGCTTTTGGTGAAGAAAGTGACTGCCCTTTGTCCTTGTCTTAAGAATCTGCTTGAGGTTAAAGTGAAGAATTTTGGATTAATTCCATTGGCAGAAGACAGCCTGGTAGAGACTCTGTCAAGTGGTTACTAGTGTTCATACCTACAAAGATTTATAATGAAAAGGAGCAAGCTGAGCAGGGTAAATTACAAAATGTAAATTCCAAGGAGAAAAAGAGTACCAGGAAGTGGAATGGAGCTAAATCCTATATTCAAGGAGATAAACAGATTAAGACACGGAATAAAGGCAGTGATGACCTCAGGGCAAGATCCCACCCAGCTAAGTTTCTAATTTGTGAAAGGAACTAAAGAAAAGCTTAGAGCCAGGTGTGATGGGGCACACATTTAATCCCAGCACTGGGAAGGCAGAGGCCAGCAGATCTCTGAGTTTGAGGCTAGCCTGGTCTAGAGAGCAAATATCAGGACAGTCAAGCTTAGGCAGTGAAAGACAAAAAGCTGGTGAAGATGTAACTGAACAAGGGGGGGGCATGTCCCATTTCCAGCAAGCAGCAAAATTTGGCAGCTTCAGCTATGCGATCCTGGCTCTAGAGTTAAGGATAGAGGAAACGGGTTATGGAATTTGCCTCTATGCATAAAGAAAGCCATGAGGCCAGGCATGTGTCAGGGGTGTCCCTGAATGGAGGTTTAGTAGAAAGAGCATTGTGTGATGCTGTGAAGGTGAAGCCTGGATTGCCTTGGAGAACCCAAGATGTTAGAGATGCCAGAATCATGGAATACCTGTAGAAGAGAGCTGCTAACAGGGAATAGAACCAGCCCAAGAGAAAGAAGTGTGTTGGAGTCAACAAAGGTGAAAGAAGTTGGAGATTTGAAGAGCGCTTTGACAGAAGACACAGAGATGCAGAGTTTGGAGTTTGCCCACCACTGGTTTTGGTTTTGCTTTGGTCCAGTATTTCCTCATTATGCTCCCTTTCCTATGTTTTGGAATGGTAATGTATATCCTGTGCCATTGTATGTTGGAAGTATGTGATCTGCTTTCGATTTTGATTTTTACAGGTGATTACAGTTAACAGATTGCATGAATCTCATAAAAGACTTTGGACTTCAGACTTTAAAACATTGTTGAGACTGAGACTTTTGAAGCTGGACTAAATAAATTTTGCATTATGATACTGTTACAAGTTTATAGGGCCGGGGATGTGGTAGTTTGAAAGTAGCTGGTCCCCATAATCTCATAGGGAGTGGCACTGTTAGGAGGCGTGGCTTTGTTGGAGTGGGTATGGCCTTGTTGTAGGAAGTGTCTCACTGTGTGAGCAGACTTTGATGTTTCCTATGCTCAGTATACCGCCCAGTGTCTCAGTCGACTTCCTGTTGCCTGCAAGATATAGGACTCTCAGCTATTCCTCCAGCACCATGCCTGCTTGCATGCTGCCATGCTCCCACCATGATGATCGTGGACTGAACCTCTGAAACTGTAAGCTGCCACCTCAGTTAAATGTTTTCCTTTATAAGAGTTGCCCAGGTCATGATGTCTTTTTAGGGCAATAAAAATCCTCAGACAAGCAGTGACTTTTCACACAAAGTATTCTGAAGCAAGGTGAATATTTCTGATTTCTCTCTGTAGGCCAATCTGTATAAATCTTAAAGGGCTGAATCTCCCATTCATATAAACACAAGATGAGTCATGACTGATAAATTTACATCTTCAGTGATGGTCCTTTGTGTCGTTTCCTCTTATCGATTGAAACACGTGGCTTGAAAAGTGCCATGTTGTTGGCCATTGTGTCTGGTCCTTGAAATTATCATTTGCATGCTAACTGCTCTCCTAAGGAAGGATCACTTCAATTATAGCATGGAAAATCACTAATTCTTAATTTTGTAAAATTCTTTTTTTTTCTTAAAAATAAACAACTTGAATATTCTCAATTACATTCATAAGCATCTTTCCTTTACCTTGACCATGCCTGAAATAATTACATAGATTCCTTCTGGCTCATCACCTTCTTCAAATATGTTATTTCCACAGTCAAATGTTACAATTTTTGCTTTTTCCTAAAAAGAAAAAAAAGTAATTCAAGATGTTGGTTTATACTTTAATAGAACTTTATACATTTAAGGTAAATATACAATAAGATCTAAGAGATTGTGTTGTTTGCAAATTTGTAAGAGAAAATAGGAATTATGAACAGCACATAGAGAAATGTGGAGAATCATGAATCGTGTAAATTTAGTATGAAATGCTCATACATGTATGAAGAAAAATAATCTAGGAATAAAAATGGAGCATGAGAATGAAAATGTTTCACCTAGGTGAAAAGTTACAGTTAGATGAGGCTAATGACATGTTCATGTCTCAGTCACCCTAAAAATTAAGTATATAACAATCCACTCTGAATACTTAAGGGGGAAGAAGTATTTTGGAGAAGGTCTTTTGGTGCTGAACAAGCACTGAAAAGAATACTATTAAAACAAGTCAGGCCTACTGACTTATTCATTCCACAGACAATGAATGTACACTATGCATTGTGCAGAATGATGGGGACTAAATATTCAAAAGATGAATGAAGCCAAGCATAGCGGCTCATGTTTGTAATCTGATGTCTGGGAAGCTGAGGCAGAATGATTGAGACTTTGAAGCCATCGTGGAACACAGAGCAATATTCTTTCCCAGAAACAGCAACAAAAAGGAAAGATAAAAGATGAATGAGATAAACAGTGGGGGAAGAGATGTAAAATTACTTGTTACATAATGTACTTAACAGTACAGCAGAAATGCATATGGGAAACCATGGCGGCACATTTCCTTCTTGCAAACTAAAGATAGCATGAAGGTATTCCAGTGGAAAGTTAGCCTA
This sequence comes from Peromyscus attwateri, assembly GCA_902168425.1. NCBI lineage: Eukaryota > Metazoa > Chordata > Mammalia > Rodentia > Cricetidae > Peromyscus > Peromyscus attwateri. Next base: position 6,992 of record CABHPP010148543.1, read on the forward strand.
AGGGCCTACCTCTCTGATTACTTCTGGTAGTTTACAGAAGTAGAAGAAGGAGGGAAAAACTGAAAAAGGTCTAGGGCCAGTGGACATTTCCAGAAAGTTACACAGAATCCACAGATTAATGGAATTAGAAAAGAGTGTGGTATGTGTGGCGCCATCAGTAGTTCAGCATGAACAGAATAAAGGGTGTAAGGAATGGGGAAACAGAAGCTGACATGAGAGGCAGGTGGGAGGCAGCTTGGGCTAGAACTTTGGGTTGTATTCAAAGAGATGTTATTTGTATCCTGTAGATAGCAAGGGGCAATTACAGATTTTTAACGAGGGAGTATCACAGTTAAATCCTTATTGTTTTGATGATTATTTGCCAATACATTAAAGGTATTATTAGGAAGCAAAATTTTTACCTGAATAAACCTTATCATCTCAATATTTTTATTAAGCCAGGGGATATAGAATGGGGATTCTTCAATGTTGAAAGGCTGGCTGACGGACTGCAGTTCAAGCACCTCAATCTTTTTGGCCATGATTAACTAGAAGCACAGAATGAGAAACAGGGTGAGCCAAACTCATGTATACAGAATGAGGAAGAGGAAGATGAGGGAGAGGAGGAAGAGAAGCAGCTTTTTTTTATTGTATTACAGTAGTCAGCTGTGTGTTCTGGAGGACACTGCAGATCCAAGGCATAGGATGCAATGCTCTACCAGCCTGAATTGTGGTGCTTTGAATGAAAAGTGTCCCTATAGGGCCACACAGTTGAACACTTGGTTGTCTCCAATAGGGTCATGTTTGAGACTTGCTCCCCGGTTGGTAACCTATTTGGGGAGGACTTAAGAGGTGTCACCCTGCGGAAGGAGGCAAGTCATTAGTGGTGGGCTTTGGGAGTATCAAGCCTTGTCCCACATCAATTTTCTCTCTCTGCTTTATGTTTGAGGTTGAGGATGTGATCTTTCAGCTTCTTCCTCCTACCGCCATCCCTACAACTTATGACCATGCTTCTCCACCAGGATGAACGTTCGTCCTGTTGGAACTGTAAGCGCCAATAATACGTAGTCAAAACTGTGTGTTTATATCTGTTTGCATCTGCTTTTAGTCACCACCCATGGTGTTTCTGAGATTTACCTGTGATTGCAACATGATTTATACAAGTTCAAAGTGGAAGCAACTTAAGTGTCAGGTAACAGTAGAGAAATCATGCTATAGTCATAGGATACACACACACACACACACACACACATATTTATGAGCACACACAATAACGAAGATGATGTGAATGAATCTTTGCTCCAAGAGAAGGTGGAGCCAAGCGGTCATAAACTAAAATCTTTAGGACCAAGACTTAAACCAGATCTTTCTTCTTTTTTCAGATTTCTCTGGCATTTTGTTACAGTGACAGAATGTCAATTCTTCCCACACTGATGTACAGTCTTAATGGAATACAATTGGACATTTCCAAAATCACCACACTATCTTTAAAGTTTATTTGAAAATATAAGTGCTAGATCTAGCAAAAAGAATCTTGCAGAAGAAAACTGAAAGATGCAATCAGATGTAAAGATTTATTAAAACCTTGTCTGTAATTAAGATAGTGTGGCTTGGTCACACACAATTGAGCCTGTATGATAATGAGTATTCAGAGATGGGTAATGCCTGGGGGGCACTCACAAACCTAAGGCAGAGCACCTGTGTGGCCTGGGCAGGCGTCTCCATGATGGGTAAGGTGACCTGCTGATGTCCCACGCAACCCAAGTCAGAAGCTCATTTTTTAATAAAGGGGGATCTGTAGAGCCCTGTCCCCCATTTTAGGTAACTGTTGCCTTGCTTGCGGACCTTGACCTTGATATTCTCCCTGTGCTAATTCCCTGCCAGGTTCCATCTTCCTGAATGCTTAAGAGAAGTTCCTTGTCTGTGTATCCTGAATAATGGGCATTAACAGATTAGAAGCAAGACTGTAAAACATCAGTAGCGAACTTCTGCCCTCTGGGGTCCCCCCATTGTGCTGTAAGCCTGTATTTAAGACCTCTTCCCCCCTTCAATAAATGACATTCGGCATTTAAAATTAAAAAAATATATATATATAATTGAATGAATACTGTAAATGTAATCTATGAATACCACAAATGTGATTAATATCATGAGTGTAATTAATGAATATCATGAGTGTAATTTAAAAATTAATTAATTAATTAATTAAAAAAAAGATAGTGTGGCTTGGTACGATGATAAATACAACAAGAAGAAGGGATCCAGAAATGTACACACACACACACACACACACACACACACACACACACACACACCACTAAACCAAAGACAGAACCTCCTACAGTGTAATGGAGTGAAGTGGTCTTTTTCATAAATGGTGCTGGATCAAGTGATTATCCATGTGGAATAATGTTCAAGTTAATGTAGTGTTGTGATGCAAGGCATTCTAAATGTCACTACTTCTGTCTGCTCTTTTTTTTTTCTATTTCCTATAGGACAATCTTTCCTTCTAATCAGTCTTGGGTTTTTAATTTCAAAATTCTTAAACATTTTCCCTGTTTTTGGCTTTTTACAGTATTGTGCATAGTAGCCTGAGTTCTAGACTCAAAATACCTGGATTAGAAGACTGACTACTGGGGCTGGAGTGATGGTGTAGCCATTGAACGAGCATACTGCTCCTGCAGAGAAACCAAGTTTAGTTCTCAGCACCCATATGTGGCTCACAACAGCCTGATTCCAGATCTAGGCGAATCTAATGCCCTCTTCGACACCCTGTGACCACCTGCACTCATGCACACTCTGTATTTATGCAATATTTTGAGTACTCTTACTTCCTCGGATGCAGTGCTGACACCCTGGGAATTATTTCTATCATTACTTAGAGGGTAACTTTGGTTACAAGTGTTGTCTTCCACACTGTGTTTTGCCTACTACCTTGCTTTTAATATATTTCTTTTTTTAAATTTTATTTAAGTTTTATTGATTCTTTGTGGATTTCACATCATGTATCCTGATCCCACATGTCTCCCCATCCTCTCGAAACAAAACAAAATAAGAGAAAAAACAAAAACCAAACCAGAGAGAGAAAAGGGGAGGGAGGGGGAGAGAGAGAGAGAGAGAGAGAGAGAGAGAGAGAGAAGAATCTTGTTGTGACGTTTTAGTATGGCCCAGTTTACTAGTTCATTCATCTTTCCTTGTAGGGGTTCATTGCCACGAGTCATTGGTCTGGTTCAAGGCCTCTGGCTTCTGTAGCACTATTGCTAATGGTTCCTCATCAGAGCTCCTCTTGGACATCTTGTCGATAACCTGTATCGTGGGGATCCTGTAATTTTGATCTGTACGTTCATCCCCTTCACGTGCTCCAAAAGGTCATAGGTGAGGTGGATGTTGGGGTGGGCCAACTCATAGCCCTGATTCTGGGCCTAGGTGGTAGCTGGGTTTGTCAGCCTGCCTGCTTTCTTTCGATATCACTACCCAGGCGAGTAACACATTTTAATGTGTAAAATTTTACATTTTATGTTATATTATCTACTTAAATTTTTTCTTAACAGATATGAGCTTTGTAATGAGTGGATCAGCAAGGTTTTTCCACATAAAGAATAAAAATAGCCTATATGTAGCATTATAGTGATTTTATAGTTTTATAGTTGTTTTCACATAAATTTTGTATCATTTGTTGAATAATCCATCATTTCTTCCAAATTTTCAATATCAGTTTAACATTAGAGTACTTCGTATTCAGGTTTATCGCTGGAATCAGGTATGTTCTATTCACCCTTTCCCCCCATTTTTACTGTAATTTCTCATTATTTTATTATTATAGAATGTCTAAACATCTGGTATAGTAGACAGTCCCTCACTGCTCTCTTTCTCTAATCTAAAACATATATAGTGTAAGTTTACTGTGTTAGGTATTTAGCCACTCTGTGGTGGCACTAACTACGTCTGCATTGTTCAGTCATCTCCGGTGGCCTCCACAACTCTTCATTTTGCAATGTTTTATGTGAATTGCACAGAGTTTGTGATTGGGTAATTTTCCTTAGCATACTATCTTCAGTGTTCATCTGCACATGGCCAGCATTTATTTCTTTATTAAGACTGAGTATATTCGATTCTATGCACAGGCACATATTGTATAATCGTTCATCTCTATGTGACAGATACTGTGCATATTATTTCTATGAATAGGTGTATGAATCTCTCTTAAAGATTCTGCTTTCCTACCTCTGAGTGTATGTCCAGAAAAACTGCTAGTCCAAATGGCAATGTGAATGTGCTGTGAGAGTTCAATACAATTTCCACAGAGGCTGTACCAGTTTACATTCTCAACAATGGCACACAGGGATTCCATTTTCTCTACTTGTTTACCAACATGTGATATTTATATTTTCCTGAGTTGGGATGGCCATCCTGCTGAACAGAAAATGTGATTTCATTTCCATTTGTTGTCTGGCTTATTTTGATTTTCATTTCCCTGGGGATCAGTGATATTAGGCAAACTTCTACATGCGTATTGGGCCATTTGCATGTCTCTTGGGGATGCCTTTTCAGATCTATTGCTCTTTTAAAGATCAGGTTTTATTAGTTTTAGGAAAATTCTCTACATATCAATAAATGTATAGATTGAAAATATTTTCTCTCACTCTGTGGGTCACCTTTTTTTCAGTATGTAATAATTTGATGCACATTTTAAAAATGCTATTTCTTTTCTTTTCTTTTTTTTTTTTTGGTCTATTTTTGCATGTGCATTTGACAATAATTCCAAGAAATCAGCCTAGTTGGTAATGGAATTTTAGCCCTATGTTTTCTTCTTTCAGTTTTATGGTTTTTGGAGTTCATGGATGCATTTTGAGTTATTTTCTCTGCATGGTTTTAGGTAAAGGTCCAACTTCCTTATTTTCCAAAAATGACATGTAGCTTGATGTTGTTGGTTTTAATCATTCTGGTCATCTTTGCCTTTTGTTTGGAGAGCTTAATCTAAATTTAAGTTAACTGCTTTAAATTTTTCTTTAAGATTTCATATCTACACTCCACTTCCCCTCCTCCAACTCCCCACAAGATCTGCTTCTGTCATTTTGACATTTTTTTTTTTTTTGGTTTTTCGAGACAGGGTTTCTCTGTGTAGCTTTGCGCCTTTCCTGGAGCTCACTTGGTAGCCCAGGCTGGCCTCGAACTCACAGAGATCCGCCTGGCTCTGCCTCCCGAGTGCTGGGACTAAAGGCGTGCGCCACCAACGCCCGGCTGACATATTTTTTTTTCTATTTGCCTTTTCTAAACACTTACAGGTTTTTTTTGGCCAACATGATTACGTTATTTTTGCTCTGTTTAGTTTGATTTTTATAGGGAATCACTGAGGTTCTTTTTCTTTTGTGTGCATTCTTTGGAAACTTTGGGGGCTATCATGAAGAGTACTTTTAACGTCGTGGAGTTCCCACAGTGTAGTGTGGGTTTGCACAATCTTTACTTTCACAGAGCACAAAAAACAAACAAACAAACGCTTTTAATATCTCCAGTCTCATCCTTTTCAGTTGCCCATGTCACAAAACTACAGGATTACTCTGAAAATACACCATCTTACCTTGTTAATTTCAATATCTTCTATTTTATGTATAATTCCTTTGGACCTGAAAGCCTTGACAATTTCTCTAGCCATATTGAGCATGACATTAATCTCCTCTTTGGTTTTCAGAGTGACAGCAGTTTCTGGATGATCATACTCTAAGTAGCCTGCAGAACAATGCAATATTTTCAGATAAAATGAGAAGATTGCCTTAAGTATTTTGTGAGGACAAAAAACTAACCCTTCTCTAAGTCAACGCAGTGCAATCTTCACCACAGGGGTGTGTATCTCACTGTCGGGCCTGTTACCATCAGTCCCTCACCAGTCCTGCTGGCATTCTGTCTTTTTCTTGGTTACACCCAGACTGTGCTAAAGCCCATGGAAAAAGGATGGAAAGCCCTATCCCTAAACTAATGGTTACACTGGCCCACCGTCACTGGGTCCTGCAAGCGTGCTGGGGGCCACGTATCTGGTATTCATGATCCACTTTTCTGTTCAGTTCAAAACAGGACTTTTGACTATATACTACATGCTCAGCTGTGGTTTCTGATTAAGTCCTATAGCTCATCCTGGGTCATTTTCCTCAAGTCTATTGGAGAATCTAGAAGACACAGCCATCTGTACCTTTTGACTTTATTTTGTCTGGATTACTAGATGCCCATGTAAACCTCACCCACTCATATGGGACATATGTGATTTCCCCTGGTCATGACCTATTCTCTGTCCTGTGACTAGTTGTCATACAGCTCTCTTAAGCCTCATTCTCAGGCTCTCTGTATTCTTTTGCTGCCTGCCACTTCCTACTAACTTGTCTTCACATGTGAGTACTATGTCTTCACAGGTGAGCACTATGTTTTCAAGGGTGTTTATTCCACTTAGGATTTTTCCTCTACCAGAAATACAGCCTAGCATGACACCCTTGCCAGTGGGCATTGGGACCTCTGCAGTCCTCAGAGAAATCCTCAGGACTCTATTCTGATTTCAGTCCCCAAATCCTGAATCTCTCTGTGACAATATTCTTTGAGTCACTCAGGAACACACAAGTTGTGTCTGGTTTGGAAGAAAGGGGGATTCATAAAGCTACAGATGATATAAAGAATCGTGGTGTGGTAATGGGGATTGTTTGAACACACATTAAAAACTTTCATTGTGTCAGACAGAGAGCAAGTGTGATGAGTAATACTATGCTAACAAATTTATTATATGTTAATATAACCTTACAGTAATATAACATACACTAGAAAACACAATCATGTGGGTTGTTTAAGTTTACCATTTTACTATTAAGAATTAAGGTTTGGGGGGTGGAGAGATGGTTCAGTGGTTATGAACACTTACTGCCATTGAAGAAGACCAAGGTTCAGTTTTCAGAACCCACATGGTGCTCACAACTGTCTGACTTCAGTTCCAAAGGAAGCTACACCTTTTTCTGACCTCTTGTGAAACTGCACGCACATGGTGCTCAGACACGCATGCAGACAAAACACTCAAACACATATAATAAAGACAAACATTTACAAAAAAAAAGAAGTAGGTTTCCTCACAGATTTTTGGTGCTAAGACCCATTGCTTTTCTGAAGTTGTCATGATAAGAGATGTTTAAGTTGCATATTTAGAGTGAAGGTACCTACCTAGCTCTTTCATGGCACGTTCCATATTCCTTGTTACCCGCATTAACAATACCTATAGAGCAAAAAAAGACACTATTTCTGTTGGAAAAATAAAACACTACAAATAGCTTTACATTTGTAAATGATTTTTAAGCTGATTTGATAAATTCATTAAAAAGAACGATGGAGGTTATGGAGAGATGTCTCAGCGGTTAAGAGCACTTGCTATTCTTACAGAGGACCTGGGTTCAATTCTCAGCACCCACCAAGCAGCTTACAACTGTCCCTAAGTTTGGTTCCAGGGGATCAGGTGCTCTCTTCTGGCCTCCACGAGCACCTGGTATCCACATTGTGCACAGACAGACATGTATGCAAAACACATATACATAAAATAAAAATATTTTTTATGTATGATGGAGAATGTTTTAAGGGTCAGAATAGAATTTGGCAATGAGCTTTCAAATGATAGACACTGGGATGGTTTTCAATATCAAATGCATAGAAGATTGGATGAAAGTGTATGAGAATTGAAACAACAAATATTGCTTGATGTTTTAGAAACCCCAGTTTTTTGTCTTTGCCTTCTTAAATCCCATTGCTAGGTATTAGTCATGAGAGATGGTAAGCAAGCTTAGGAAAACTGGCTTACAATTGCAGGTAGAGAGAGGAGAAATGCTCTTTAGGTTCTCTACTACATGTTGGGTGTACAGTATTTTTACTATGCTTGTGGCACATAAAATTTGGCATTCAAGTGTTACAAATTATTTTGAAAGACAAATATTGAATTCCACCTAGCTGTCAAACTTCTAGGTATGTACAGACATTATTCTGCTTCAAACTGAGAGCAAAAAAAAAAAATAAAAATAAAATAAAAAGAACTTAGGTCTAAGGTTTAAGGGCGTCTTTGCCACCTACTAGCCATGGGAGTGTAGGCATGATCAAGCAAATCGCTCTTGGCCCCATTTCTCCTCTGCATAATGAGAGCATGTGATTGGGCACATGTAGATAACTGTTGGTTTCCTTACTCCTTTCTGTCGCCAGACCACTGGCTTCTATTGCTCATACCTTTTATTTGGGTAAGAAATGGAAGGAGCTTTGGGACATGATGAGAACGCTCTGCCCAACACTGCGGCCACTCCTCCTCACTTCGCACTATTTCCTGACTAATCTTGGAGGCTGCATTGGGAGAGAGTTGAGCACTGTGCAGGGATGCAAAGGTGCCTCCCAAGGTCCTCCTTGCGTGCTAATATGGCACAGACTTTCTAGTTCAAGAAGAGAAGTGATGTGGTAATAGAAATAGACCAGTTACCCAGGAGTCCGAGACTACGCCTATGTGTAAAGATGTCAGACAAGGTGTGTGACGACAACAGTGTAGCGAAAAGAGGGAAGGTTTCTCCTCATGTTTGGCTTTCCTCTCACCTCTTTAGTCTGTTTGGAACTTGCAATCTGATCGATTATATTCAGTACATCCATTTCCCCTTGGACATAGCCTTTTAGTACAGCATACCGAAAGGATATCTGATGACTCATCCTTTTGTCTATTATCTGCAACAACTTTGGTGTTATGAGCTAAAAAAAAAAGACTATTATTAAACATTAACTGCATGTTTTGTTTATATTTAGCTTAGTTTGGCCAGTTGCTTTCTCTGATTCATGCTAGTGGTAGGAGATGTGAGCCCTTAGTTCTGCTCCTGCTGTTACACCTTCCTCCCATGACAGACTCTTGTCCCTATGAAACCCAAACAAATACTTTCTTCTATAAGTCTTCACCTTGGTCATGGTGTTTTACCACAGCTGTAGAAAAGTAACCACTATGCTACTATTTTGCACCCATCCTGCTCTGTGACATAGGAATGTGTGGATTCCGTGCCTTTTCTCTTCTGAAAGTATGCTCCTTAGGAACAAAGATCACATCTAGTCTCTCTTCATACTCACAGGGTCTACCATTTGACGTGAGCATTCAGAGTTATCTGAATATATTTCCAACCTTTTCTTAGACAGCTTACCCATTCCTCGCCTATTTAGTAGAGTCTGTATACCACACATTCGAAAAAATGAACTATAAACTTTGGAATATTCTAGACCTTCTGCCCTCAGATTGAATTGTGGACTAGTGTATTTACTGTCTCACAGAATACCACAAAAGTAGAAACTAATAATTGCTACTTTAGTCCTGGTTTGTTTAGGTCTTGGTAGCAAAAGCACTTCTAAGAATATATAAGAAAGACATAAACATTCTATAACTGTTTCTCTACTCATACATCCTCATACGATGTATCCTGGAATAACTTTCCAATTACTTATGTAATCATATAAGAAGTAACTGCCATCATACATGTGAAAGCAGCATTGATCAGACATGTAATTTTTGATACCATAACACTGAATTTACACAATGTGAAATGCATACTATTTTAGTTCTTGATCTGTGTAAATATATACCATTAGCTTTGTCACTATGGACTTTTTTTGTGGTGATTGTTTTGATTATTTCCATTTTTAAATTCCCAGGTAACTATACAAAGAAGTATTACTTAGAATGTACTAGTATTTACATAAACACGAATTTTTCAAGCACTCTATTAAAAGGGAAAGCTGTGATGAATGTCTGTAGTTCCTTGAGCTAAACTGATTTATAATAATTTGAGTATTTGAAAGCTTGACTTGCTAGAAGTAGCTAACCGTTCAGACTCAAACCTCAGCCCAGAAGCAAATGTTTTCCCTGAAACTGTTGACCTGATTTTAAACTGACGTTCCCTGACTCCAAGCCCACAGAGGAAGCCAAAGTCACGCGCTTTACTTGAGCTTTACCTTCAAGATGCGCAGTATCCGAAGGAGTCGAACTACATTCATGAAGATCACAGTCTCAGTTAAGTCCAGATTGTAATTAATGGAGTTTGTTTCGGTAAGCACTACATCTACGATGCCCACTAAGGTAATCCCCAGCTCTAACATGAGCCAGGTGTGTGAAAAAAATTCCTTCCTCATTGCTGCCATCTGTTGATACAAAAAGAAATTACATCGTCATATTTTCTGCTTTTGTTAAAACCGATTCCCCCCAACAAGAATGTAAACATTATCAACTGGGCTTTTTTCTTCATCTACCTGTGACTCTATACGTCAGAAATACCACCAACACGCAAGCAAGCAGAGGGTGCTCGTGACTGCGTCCTTTAGAGGAGGAAAACTGTGAAGACTGATGATGTAGACCTAATTGTACAGCGTGGGTATAGATGAAAGATTTATCAAATGACACTGGAGTTGTCACTGGTCAGCAGTTGGAGGGAAAGACAAATCCATACAAAAATATCCTCCATCGGAGTTCCTTAATTTCAAACAGCCCTAAATGCCACAGGAATCCCGAGGTCTCTGTTTATATTACTTAATTGTATCAAATGTATGATACTGAGTAGTAAGACTATCAGATATATATGTAATTCACACAGGCAAGATTTTATTAAATCAGTTCAAGATTTAAAGATTAATTTGGTGAAAGGATTTTTTTATTCTCTATATTTTGTTTTGTGATGATGAAAAATAAAAGTCACTTTTAATATCTTGAAAATTTAAGTGAATAAAAATATTTTATCAAAACTACCTTGATAATTGCGCCAATGCTTTTATTTCAGGACACTGAAAAGCTAACAGAAGGCATCACACACAACACATGCTCAAATATGTACATTTCAGAAATTCTTTTTGTCTACTATTTTTTCAAGCCATGTTTTCCTGCCTTAGAGTAGTTGGACATAAAACAGACTTCGGGTTTTGTGTGCATTTTATTTTGTTTTGGTATTTTTTTGTGTTATTAGTTTTTTGTTTGTTTGATTTTTACTTTTTCTGGGGGTGTAGAAAACATGAAATGGTTTGGATATGTAGGTGGGTAGGATCTGGGAGAAGTTCAGGGAAGGGAAAGAATAAGATCAAAAAATGACATATGGAAAAGTATTTCAAAAGAATATCACTATTGCAGTTTAGACTCAATCTGCATCCCTTTCACCTACATCATTGTATTTTGACAAATACAGAGTCAATGCTTAAAGCGTCATTTACTTGCTATTGTTGCTCTCAACATCATCTTTAAAAATTAAATTTGTGGGCTTTGAGAAGAGACAAAGGAGTTCACAATATTCCCTTAGAAAACTCTAGCTGATGTTGAAACATGCCTCCCATAACACACTCATATGCACAAATTTTTAGATTACCTTAAGTAGAGCCTCTAGAGTATAAAAGTTAAGAAAATAGTAGTTAGCCCATTTTATTTCATCTTTATAGATGTCCTTTAAGCGGGATATCCAGCAGATTACCATAGGATATATGCTCATTAATACAGCAAGGTATCCAGTGTACTCAAATTCATCTGTAAATACGATTTTATGGCATAAGTGAAGAAACAAGTGTCTGCAAAAAATGAAAAGGAAAGGCAATTTTATCCAAAAAAAAATCATTACATAAAATGTTCTTTCCTTATTTGGTCAGTTCTGTTCTACTTAACTGGAGCTAGAGAGCCCTGCTGAATTCTAGGCAGTAGCTTCACTAGTCAGGTATCTGCATCTTGAACAAATCTGATGATTGATAAGTCATTTTGTTTTAAGAAGAGTTTCAGTGGAGATACCTGGTGTGGGAGAATCAAGCAGTTCCTAGAAGCAAAGAGTTTTTAAACAAGAATCCCAGTGCCAAGGGCGGGCTACCTTCCTATGAACTGCTGTCCAGGGAGGTCGCTCAGGTCCCCCAAACAACAGAGGTAATTGTTACCGCTGTTGGATGCCAACCAGAGCTAGTTGGTAAGATCCTATTGCTTGACCCAAATGTCTTGATGACAGGATACAGAGAAATGAAACTGAAACTGAGCTGGCTAGCCCTCATAGTTTCATAAGACGGCATGAAACTTCTGGGGAAAATTGTCATGAACTGTCTTGCTCCGCTATGGAAACTGTGTGCAACAATGCTGACTGGCCAGGCAAGAAAACTCACTGGTTCAACAGTGGTAAGTCTGTTATAGGGCCAACCAATCGCTTTCTTCCTTTTCTTTTCTCTACTTTTCTTTCTTTCTTTCTTTCTTTCTTTCTTTCTTTCTTTCTTTCTTTCTTTCTTTCTCTTTTTGTTTTGTTTTTTCAAGGCAGTGTTTCTCTGGTTGTTTTGGTGCCTGTCCTGGATCTTGCTCTATAGACCAGGCTGGCCTCGAACTCACAGAGATCTGCCCCGCTCTGCCTCCTGAGTGCTGGGATTAACGTCGCGCGCCACCACCGCCCGGCCCCATTGCTTTCTGATTGGGTTTGATGCTCATGCCACATGAGGGAATTCATATCTAGTCAAAAAGTCTGTGGTGGTGGAGCTTGGAGGCTCTAGTGGAGAAGCTACTGCTCTCTATGTGCTAAATTGCCACGCTGTACCCACCCAAGCTACAAAAGAGTCGTGTTTATGCTCATAGACTAGTGCTATTGTCAGCTTTGACCAGAGAAGTTTCCTTTTATATTTGTACAGAGAATAAATGACTGTTAAATGTACAGTCATAAAGGAGACATCTGTATTACTCCTTGTGGGAGCTCAGGGAATACCATGGGAGAAAGGACAGAAAAAATGCAACAGTCAGAGACAGCAGGGAAAGCAGTGTAGAACACTGACTTCCAGGTCTAACATAACTGTTGTACTCTGGAACTCTCAGAAACTTTCATTGCACAAGATCTGCAAGAGACTAGGACTGTCAACATGCTGTAATGTCTAGAGTACAGGATCATCTCTCTCCTGTGGCTATACATGCAGTTAACAGTTGATGGGAGAATGAGAGAGACATTTTCTTCAGTGATGTAGCCACTGGTAAGTAGTAGATCCCAGGCCCTCTAGCTGTGGTGAGACTCCAGCCACAACCCAGGCAATCTTTCTCTTCATAGCTCTCACAAGAACCATGTTTCCTTATCATGGGACTGGGCATTTCCAGGTAATAAACCCCAAATGTGGAAGGGTTGCAGACAGAACTGTTTGATAACATATTTTAATTAGACCCATTGTTCTTGTAGATGGCCTTATCCAGCAATATCCTGGGATCTTTTTAAATATCTGCTTCATTCAGAAATATAAAAAAATGGAATATATCCAGCTCTCACTGGATGGGATTAGCCCACCTTTTGCCCATTTTGTGGGTGTAACATCTTTCTACTCCCTCCTCTTGTATAAGGGCCCTAAAAGAACTAACTTTTCTTTTTCCAAGTATGTTGAAGCCTTTCCTTCAGCCCACACCTCTGTCCTGATATCTATTAAACCTTTTACTAGATCCCTGTCTCTCTCAAACCCTGTTCCTTAAAAAAAAAGTTAGGTGCAAATGTTCCTGTAAACAAACTCCTACCCATGCACCTATAAATCCCCACTCAAGCTCAGGTAAACAACTGTACTAGCTAGTTTTCTGTCAAGTGGACACAAACTAGAGTCATTTGGGAAAAGGAAACCTTAATTGAGAGAATGCTTCCACCAGACTGGCCTGTAGGCAAGTTTATGGTACATTTTATTGATTAATGATTGATGATCAATGTGAGAAGGCCCGGCCCATCATGGGTAGTGCCATACCTGGGCAGATGGGGTTGTGATATATGAAAAAGTAGGATGAGCAAGCTATGTGTAACAAGCCAGTAAGCAGCATTTTTCCATGGCCTCTACATCAGTTTCTACCTCCAGGTTCCAACCTTGAGTTCTTGCCCTGACCTTCCTGGATGATGACTTAGAGGCTGTAACATGAAATGATCCCTTTCCTCCCCAAGTTGCCTTTGATCATGGTGTTTCTTCACAGCAATAGAAACACTAACTAAGACAACACTAAAGAAACTCATTTAGGGACACACATACACACACACACACACACACACACACACACACACACACACGAAAGTTTGGACAGTTTGGAAGAAGAGCTGGGGGGTGAAAAGAGAGGGTAACAGGGGTGAGTGAATATGTACATGTATAAAAATGCCACAATGAAACATATTATGTATAATTAACATGCTTATAAAAAAGAGAACATTAACTAGAGATTTAACACAGTAGTAGAAAGTTTGCCTACCTTCACATACAGCACTCTAAAAATACAAAACAACCCAGTCTAAAAAATACAAGCAAAATGTCATTCTTCTATCTTTCCTTCTTTACAGTAATTTTTGTGTGTTTGTAAAGAATTAAATTGTAATCTGCTTCAAAATAATCTGCAAAGTACTAAGGTTATAATTTTAAAAGGAACTAACTTTCAAAAGTTATCATTACATTTTTTTAAATTTCAGGATTGCTTACCTTGATGGAACCCCTTTATCTTTTTTAGTATTATACACCCAGTTGAGTAGTAATTTTCTAATGAAGGAGAGGAATTTTTTGCTTTCAGAATACTTCTTTATGGTCTCAGGACTCATATATCTAAAAAATACAGAGAAATCATTAAATGTATTTTAAATCCTTTGAGATAAGACCAATGCAGTACTGTCAGAACACAGTAGGACTATTCTGTACAACAATGACTAAACAAGATGTTTCAGAGCACAGCTCCAAGCCACGAACAGTAGGTATACAACTGTGTAGTCGGGTTGTGAGACCAGCTCATTAAAAGGAGTCCAGATTGTTGGGGGATACAATTACTAAAGTTCTAAAAGACCAGGGAGAAACAGTCAGCCATGTTTCAAATATCTGACACCTAGGTTTTTATTTTAGATGTGATCATTTGTTATGGCAATGAAGAAATGATCTCTCTAACATGCTTGTTCAAGGAGATAAAACTAGCTCTGTCAGGCTGGGATGACTGAGCAGTATATAGAGCATTTATCCCACCTCACACAGGTTTCCCTTCAAGGCAAGTAGTCAGGTTTAAGCGACTACAAAAAGGTAAACATGTTAACTTGGAGAGGTCAATGTCATAAGAGACTCAAAGACATGTTGATAGCGCTTACCAGGAGGTGCTTACAGACTTCCTTTAATTTTTGTGTTGAAATAGCTCAGATCTGTGAGTGGTGGCTTGGTTTTGCTTAGCAAGTCTGCTTGATTTTATTAGGAATTTATCTTTACTAGGTACTTTCATTGTCTTTATTGAAAAGGTCACCAAGATTTGTGGCCTAGTGTGCCATGTTGCTTAATTGAAGAGTATTGGAACCCCAAGTGCAAAGGCTGACTTTGTCTTTCCTCTTGATTATTTTGTCTCACTCTGAAATTTATGTAGTATTTTTTTTCTAGGTATATATATATATTTTTTCCTGTACAGACTACTCTTTATTAATATCTAAAATTGTTGGTTACTTTATAGTGTTAATATATGGAAGATAAGGTACTTACTAAAAATCATAAACTTAGAACACATTTGGAGAAAATCCTATTTTTCTTTTTTTTAAACCTCCATTTTCTTTTTATTTTTTTTATATATAAGAGATTTTTCTAGTCATTTTATATATCAGCCACGGATTCCCTTGTCCTCCCTCCTCCCACCCCCCAGCATTCCCCTCAACTCACTCCCCATTCCCACCTCCTCCAAGGCAAGGTCTCCCGTGGGGAGTCAGCCTAGCCTGGTAGATTCAGTTGAAGCAGGTCCAGTGCCCTCCTCCCTGCACCAAGGCTGAGCAAAGTGTCTCAGCATAGGCCGTAGGTTCCAAAAAGCCAGCTCATGCACCAAGGACAGGTCCCAGTCCCACTGTCTGGGGGCTTCCTAAACAGTTCAAGCTAATCAACTGTCTCACTTATCCAGAGGACCTAGTCCAGTTCCATGGGGGCTCCTCAGCTATTGGTTCACAGTTCATGTGTTTCCGCTAGTTTGGCTATTTGTCCTTGTGTTTTTTCCAATCATGGTCTCGGTATCACTTGCTCATATAATCCCTCCTCTCTCATTGATTGGACTTCTGGAGCTCCACCTGGGGCTTGGTCATGGATCTCTGCATCTGCTTCCATCAGTCACTGGATGAGAGTTCTATCATGACAGTTAGGGTGTTTGGCCATCCGATCATCAGAGTAGGTCAGCTCAGGCACTCCTTCGACCATTGCCACTAGTCTATAGTGGAGTCATCTTTGTGGATTTCTGGGGACCTCTCTAGCACTCTGCTTCTTCCTATTCCCATGGAGTCTTCATTTATCATGGTATCTCTTTCCTTGTTCTCCCACTCTGTTCCTGATCCCCTAAGCTCTTTTTCCCCGACCCTTGCCCTCCATTACCCCCTTCACATCCAGTTTCCTCATATAGATCTCATGCATTTCTCTGTTGCTGGACGATCCTTGTGTCTTTCTTAGGGTCCTCTTTACTGGGTAGCCTCCCTGGAGTTGTCGGTTGCAGTCTGGTTATCTTTTGCTTTACATCTAATATCCACTTATGAGTGAGTACATACCATGTTTGTCTTTCTGAGTCTGGGTTACCTCACTCAGGATGATATTTTCTAGTTCCACCTATTTGCCTGCAAACCTCATGATGCCATTGTTTTTCTCTGCTGAGTAGTACTCCATTGTGCATATGTACCATACTTTATTTATCCATTCTTCAGTTGAAGGGCATCTAGGTTGTTTCCAGGTTCTGGCTATTACAAATAATGCTGCTATGAACATAGTTGAGTATGTGTCCTTGTGGTATGATTGAGCCTTCCTTGGGTATATGCCCAAGAGTGGTATAGCTGGGTCTTGAGGGAGGTTGATTCCCAATTTTCTAAGAAAGCGCCATATTGATTTCCAAAGTGGCTGCACAAATTTGCATTCCCACCAACCTTGTAGGAGTGTTCCCCTTGCTCCACATCCTCTCCAACATAAGCTGTCTTCAGTGTTTTTGAGCTTAGCCATTCTGACAGGTGTAAGGTGGTATCTCAGAGTCGTTTTGATTTGCATTTCCCTGATTAAGGATGCTGAGCAATTCCTTAAATGTCTTTCAGCCATTTGAGCTTCTGTTGAGAATTCTCTGTTCAGCTCTATAGCCCATTTTCTAATTGGACTATTGGGTATTTTGATGTCTAATTTCTTGAGTTCTTTATATATTCTGGATATCAGCCCTCTGTCAGATGTGGGGTTGGTGAAAATCTTTTCCCACTCTATAGGCTGTTGTTTTGTCTTATTGACTGCCTGAGACCCCAACCACTTCCTGAAGCTTGGAAACCAACTCCTAGCTTTCACTGGACCTAGAGGTGAGTGAGTCTGTTCATACCCAGTGAGTCCTGCCCATAGAACCCATCACTGGTTCACAGCAGATCCCCGGGAACACCCGCCCAACTCTGCCCCAGTTGCCAGCCAGCAAGCAGGGCTCCTGCCGGAAGGCCCCCCCTTCACCAAGAACTCCCATCAGACCCTGCAATCTACATGCCCTGCCCCCATACTCATCTGCCCAAGACTTCCCGAGCCACAGAAACCAAACTGCCAGCTCTCATTGGACAATGAGCTGTCATTGGACCAAGAGTAACCTCAGGACACAGGGAATCTGCTAGCCCACATTAGACCAAAGGTGGCTTTCAGAGAAGTAGAATCTGCCACCTCTCATTGGACCAAGAGAGGCTTCCTGAAACACAGAATCTGTCAGCTCTGACTGGACCAAGAGCCCTGATAAGACCAAGAGCGGATCTGTGAGTCACAGAATCAACTAGCTTGCGTTGACCCAAGAGAAGCTCCCTGAGACACAGAATCTACATGCTCCAAATAGACCAAGAGCTAAGAGTGGACCCAGAGGGGCCCCCTGAGACACAGACACAACAAGCACAGAGTGGACCAACAGCAACTCGCTCAGACACAGGCACCTCTTATACCTATTAGAGGAGGAGATGGGCAGAAGTACATACAACAACATAAAGAGCAATACAGCATCACCAGAACCTAGCCCTCCTCCAACAGCAAGACCTGAACATCACAAGGTAGAAGAAGCAGAAGAAAGCAACCTTAAGAACAGCGTCATGAAGATGCTAGAGACCTTTCAAGAAAAAATGAAAAATGAAATGGAGGAAAAGACAAACAAAAAAGTGGAAAAAAATCAATAAAAAAAATTGAGAAAAAGACAAACAAAAAATTGGAAGAAATCTAGGTATATGGATATCATTGAAAATGATGAAGTTATTCAATTCTCCATGATTTAATATTATAAAGTAATTACATGGAAATTCTTGTATGTTCATATAATCTGATTCATCTATACATTATGGATAGTTACTGAACTAATCTAAAATGATTGTTAGATGCTACAAATAAACCATGAAGAAATGCTGATTTCTGTTCTTAAGGGTCCAGTGGATGAAATATGCAAGTAACCATTTCCATAACTGTTGTCGTGGAGGAAACTCTCCACCAACAAAGTGGATGTATAAATAGCATTCTGGGGGATAAGGAAACCTTTTTGAGAGAATTATTGTCTCAGACAAGATCCGGCAATTTTACAGGTTCTTATGAATCCTAAGATTATGTGATCTCAGAGCCCAAATTACAAGGTAATCAATAACTAAGGCAGAAGCAAGACATGTCCAGAAGACTGAGAGGGAATTGATACAAAGAAGGGGTCCACAGTACGCACCAGGAAGGAGCACAAAGGGGCTGAAGGGATGGTGTGGGAGAGTGTTGTGACACATGACAGTCTTATTCACACATGGAGGACACATACTCAGCACCAATAAATGTCAAGCCATATGCCAGGTACAAAGTAGTCAGGCATTGAATCTCAGCTCTGTGATTTATTAGACAAATAATCTCAAGTAAACTACGTGACTTCTCTGTCCTTCGCTTCCTTCCAATGCATCATGGAGATAACAGGAGCACGTCTTTTAAGCTTTGTGAGGTAAAAACAGATAATGCATGGAACATGTTCAAAAGTGTGTCTGGCACTCAGTAAGAATAAATAATTTATTTAGAGTGTTATTTCACAGGGTGTTACATAGGCACTATAAATAGGTTCTAGTAACCTTGGCAATCACTTTGCTTCTTCTTTTCTTACCACAGGACACCCCAACTTGTGGAGCTACTGAGCGATTCCAATTAAGAAATGGCAAAATCAATTCCAAGATAGTCGTGGATAAAAGCACACATTGAGAACAAGTGTGATCAATAGTTCTCTAGCAATGGGAGCACAGGGCTGCTACTTGGATATTGCCTGCAGTGCCTGGCATGTGGCTTGGCATATATTGCTGCTAAATATGTGTCCTACATGTGTGAATAAATTGTCACATGTCCCAACAATCTCCTGCATTATCCCTTTAGTCTATTGGTGCCCCTTCCTGGTGCTCACGGTTGACCCCAACTTTGTGTCCCTTTCAGTCTTCTGCGCATGGCTTGCTTCTGCCTTAGTGCTTAATTTAAAGGTTCAAAACAAATCAAGTGGGTTTTTTGCCCTCTGACGCTTTATTTTTGTCACATTGCCCCCCTCCCCCTTGACAGTGTAAAGACAGGGATTTTTTAGGGTGGCATTTATTCATTCATTAAAAAAAACTTCTACTGTGCTCTGTATATCTGTCTTCTCTACAGAGGGCATTGTATTATTTCAAAAAGATACATTTTCCCAGCTCCTTCAATTCTATGGAGTTCCTGCAAGCATTTGAAAGGTATGGATTTAGAGAACAAATGGAGATTCTTGTGTTATACATGGAAATATCTAAATCCATGTTAAGGAACTCAAGTTTTAAATAGCACATGCTTTATTTTCCTTCCGGGATACATATAAATGTTGTAATGATTTGCATGACTGGCTGGAAATGAAAACTCTTATGCTCTTAGAGAAAGTCTGTGCTCGAACTACAATGATTATTTATTGAACAGCTGTGTGTGTTTCTTACAGATGTGTGTGTGTTGCACGCTATGGATAAACCATGATTCTCTTCTCACATACAACTTTTCTCTTTACTGTGAACGGACACAAGATTGGTACATCACATTTAGGATATATGACACCAAAGCTCAGGCTTATGTGTGGGATAATGAGCCAAATGTACAGCTCTAAGCAGACTCCGGAAATGACCTTGGCATCATTTAAGCTGAATTTGAGTTTCTTTGGCATTAAGGGGCAATCTGGACTTGGGGGGTATGTCTGAGCTTTGGGTGCACATGTCAACTGCATTCCTGTTTAATTGTTCTCCTACTTCCAATCATAGATTCTCCATTCCCTTAAAGAGGGTGACCCGGTGGTGCTCCCCCAACACATCACCTTTCCTTAGCTGTTGGCTCTAAGGGAATCAGTACCAGATTACAGACATATGCCTAGTGTTAACAGAGGGCTTGTGGGGTCCATCTGTGCTTTGGGAAGGCGCACCTGTAAAGATTAAGGGACACATGGTCCCTATTTAGGTGTTCAGAGAGGCTGAAAGGAAAAACACTTGCTAAAATGTAGCTTTGAAAATGGGAAACCAAAAAAGAGAAAAGGTTATTTTTTTCAGAAGATACTTGCCAAATACACCAGCCTCGAGGATTCAAGTGTGGGAAATGGAAAGGAGGGGATTCAGTTTGAGGGTAGGGTGCAGAGCATGGAGTGTATATGGTGCCAGATGGATGGAGGTTACAACACACAAGTGTGAAAACTCCCACACACAGTGGCTTAGGGTAGAAGCCCTCTCTTGGCAATATACTTACTCTCCTTTCTTCTCACCGAAGCTTCCGGCTGCGCCTACCAACACCTGCACTGCACTCTGGGACAGAATCTCATTCCTGTACTGTCGTTGGTAGCTCGCCTGAAAGAAATGTTGATTTAAATAATTACATGCTGTGGGCACAATGACAACTTATTATCTCCTTAATAGAAAAAAAAATATGTGTGAGAAAGAAGACAAACTCCCCAAATGACCTAGCATGCTTGCAGAAAGAATCTTTTTACAGAGTCCAGGTTACCATGTCAACACAGGATAGATCTGGGCATTGGGGAGAATAATCAGGTTCTGCAGGAAACTCTGGCACTGCTAGTCTTTGACCCAGGTTAAGAAAGGTAGAGTTCTGTGAAAAAATAACTCTGGGGTTGCTACAAGCTGTGTCCCACTGTGAAATGTGTGATGCATATTACAATATTAAGGGTGTTTAGAAATCCTGATGGATTAAAATCACCTTGGCTCATCTTTATTTAAGCCCGTGTTTCCAAATATTTTACAATACACCTCTGCAAGCTCCTATCTATTAGGTGACACAGTCACCCCTTTATTATGTTTATTGATGATCTGCTGAGCTTTAGGGACTCTGTTTGAGACTGTGCAAGCCACCACTGGATGCTGTACCTGTCAGAAGTAAGCCAATCATGGTTGAGAATCACTGTATAGGACACATTTCTAAACTGGAATGTAGAATGTAATGGAAGGTTCCTGGGTCTGTAGTCGGTATTCTGTATACAACCAATGATGAAATTACAGCACTTTTACTCTTGGAGGGTACTAGAAAGATAAATCAACTAACTGGGGAATGAGGGGTTAAAAAGCTGCTCTTGGGACTGGGGATACAGTTCCATGGCTGAGCACTTGCCCAGCATACAAAGGGCCTGGGCTTCATCCTCAGTGCTATTAAAGATGTCTCCATAGCAACAGGAATTCAATAGAGCAGCAGTCTTTTCCTTAAACAGCTTTAAAGAACGTATACAATATATAATTGAAATATTGTTATTAGCCTTAAGGTTAAAAAACAGCAGTTTGGAAAAAAAAACTGAGGATGTTGAAAACAATTTGGACTCCATGAAATCTTAGAAACGCTAATGGCAAAGTGGTTAGAAACTAGAAAAAAAAATCTGAATTTTTAAATGATCATTTTCACTAAACAGAGAAGAAATTGAAAACAGTTGATTCTCCAGAGCAACTCTTCTGGAATTACATGGTCCATATGTGCCTTACTTTATGAAGAGTCTGGTCCATTCTCTGTTCTGCAGATGCAAAAGGTAGCCTTTTCAGGATAGTGCCAGAGATCCAGATTTGTCTGAATTTGATTTTTTGCTTCTCATCACCATTACAATATGCTACTACTCTGAATGAATACAGATTATTTTCTATACCAGACTTTCTTATCTAGTGTACAACAGTAGAGAAGATATTCTTTCTTTTACCAGAACTGGGTGATATCTGAATAACAATGTTCAAAGTTTTGAAGATTGTAATAGGCCACTTAGAATAGAGAGTACAGAAATGAAATTGACCACATGGCAATAAATATGCAACGATGGCTAAGGTGAAGAGTTACTACAAGTGCACTGAGAAGATTGAATCTGCTTTGAAAAATTAGATTTCTTGTTGAAGAAAACACAGCAATATCAAAAGTCAGGGGCATAACAGCAGTAATCAAACATTTGAGGAAAGGAATTGAGAAGGTACAGGGGCTGTTGATTGTATAGAACCCAGGTTTAGATAAACCAAAAGAACTGCAGAGGTCATGCAGTCATCTTAAGTCACCCCCTTTTGCACATGGGGAGAATAGAGTAAACAGGTCATTATTACAATAGTAATAAAAGCAAGACTTTTAGTGGAGTCACCTGCCTTTGTTTTGGGGGTTCTGGAATGCTGTGTTTTCCTGAAATAAAGAAAAAAAATCTAGAAATGACTTAAAACCATGGTTTTAAAAAATTCTAAACTCCAATGAAATAAAAATAAGTTGGCAACATCTAAATGGGAAAAGAAGCTACAATTTATTTCATAAATAATTATAAATATGTATCACTTTAGGGCCTTCATATAAACATATCACTAACTAGATGTAACTCTTGCATTTTAGGCCTGAAAAAATCTATAGAAATTAAGTGATCAAATGTTTTTCTACATTAGGAACATGAGCTACCAGGTCATGTCAGATTTGTTCCATAGGCTGCACTGAGATGTGTATGAATGTGACCATCACAAGCTAATAGACTTACATAGAACGTTAGGTGTGTGTGTGCATGTGTGTGACTTTTTTTTTTTTTGTAATTTGGTTGCATGGTCCTTGAGTACAAACACTGTAGATGGTAACGCCATTTTACAATGTCAAAAGTTTGGGCACACCTAGCTACTAAATCGTTGAGAGGTAAATCGTATAGATTTTTTTTTATTGGAAATGTTGGAAATATCAGTGATAAATGCAATAGCAATGTTTTGAAGAATGTGTATTTAAGAAGGCATATCTATAAAAAGCTGAATGTTTACAGAGTAACTAATAAAATTTTGATTAGGAAAAAATTAAATTAAAGACTGAAAATTATGAGAAAAAATAAAACTGTTTTAGAACTCTGAATTAAAATAATCTTCGTGTTCTCAGCCATTAGTACCTATTATGCTAATTTTCTTCTTTAAAAATAAAATCATGGGAAGAATGAGAAAAAAGAAATGGGAATATATATAAATATATATTTACTAAAAATTAGTCTATGGTAATGGTTTTAATTGGAAGTTGGTAGTTAAATAATTGTTCACAGTTTAATGATAAAGTTACACCTGCTTTTGTTCATTTGTTTTGAGACAGGGTTTCACTATGTAACCAGGCTGGCCTGGAACCATGGATATCAGCCTGCTTCTGCCTCCACAGTGCTGGGAAGAAGGCGTGTGCCGCCATACCCAGCTAAGCATGCATTTTAAAGTTAGCTTAACAGGCAGAAAGAACAAAAGGCATTGTGCATTTCTATACAAAGGAAAGGAAAGAAGTCAGGGAAGGGAATGCAGGACAATAAAACAAAACCAGCAAGAGAGATACTAGAGAAGAGCAGACTTAAGATACCCAAATAACCTGACTGCTTTTTCTTATAAAATATAGACAGTGTTCAGAGAGGTTCAAGTGAACAAGTATTGAGTACCAACTGCGCAGCTCCTATTACGCTATTCAGCATTAGACATACAGGATTAGATGTATTGATAAATCACAATTGTTGGGATATTGCTACTTTACTAGATTTACCTGGGAAGGAAAATGAACTCTTTTTTTTTTTTAAAGTAGAATTTATTCTATTTCCCTTCCTAGGGAGATCCTTCCCTCTTTGCTAGATAGTTGTCAATGGATGGGGATGGGTGAGAGGATGGAGAATGGGAGGATCACATGGGGAGACAGAGAGATGAGAGAGGGAACAAAGGGGAATGGGGGGCAGCAAAAACTAACGGTCATTTGAGGGTTGTATGGAAACCTAATGCAGTAGATGCTGTGGGATAATGCTCTGGTACACTGGTTTAATAAAATGCTAATTGGCCAGTAGCAAGGCAGGAAGTATAGGTGGGGCAAGCAGGTGAGGAAAATTCTGGGACGAGGAAGGGCAGAACCAGGGGTTGCCAGCCAAACACAGAGAAAGCAAGATGACAAGGCAGAACTGAGAAAAGGTACCAAGCCATGTGGCGAAACATAGATAAGAATTATGGGTTAATGTAAGTGTAAGAGCTAGTCAGTAATAAGCCTGAGCTAATGGCTGAGCAGTTATAATTAATATAAGCCCCTGTGTGTTTACTTGGGTCCAAGCGGCTGTGGGACGCAGGTGGGAGAGATTCATCCAGAGTATAGGACTGGGCAGGACCAGAGAAGCATCCGGCTACAAGTAGAAGCTTCTTAAAATATATACATATGTGAAAGAAATCTAAATAGAATCACTAAGTAACAGAGGAGACAAAGTCCCAACTAGAAATCTTTTGCCTCCAAAGGAAACCCCCCAGTTCTGGGAACGTGTTACATCTAATTAAGTTGTTGTTGGTCAAAGAGGCCCCATGGGAACCCCCAAACAACACACCCTATTGCCAAGGCTATTGGTTACTCTCCATAAACACATGGTAAGGCCTTATATCTGAAGACAACACTTAACTCATTGAACATAACTCACTGAACACAGAGGAGTTGAGCTGGTTCCTATCTAGACCCTTCCTTCACCTTTACTGACTAATATTCATGATAATACAAGGTACTCTACACGCTACTAGAGGAGAAAGCTAACCACCAACCCGGATGAAAGCCCTGTGATCTACAGTGGTGATCTGCCTGCAAGGTATGGTACAAAGCTTGTGGGAGTAACCAACCACTATTTGGTTGGTTTTAAGGCCACTCCATGAGATGGGGCCCATCCCTGACAGTGCTTGGTTGGCCAAGAATCTGAGTTTAGAAAGGACATTAACCTAGAGGAAAACCAAATACTATTCTGCTAAACCAGTACTTTTAAACCTTCCTAATGCTGAGACTCTTTAATACAGTTCCTCATGTTGTGGTGACCCCCAACCATAAAATTATTTTCATTGCTACTTCATAACTGTAATCTTGCTACTGTTATGAATTGTAAATATATGATATTCAGGATATCTGATACATGACTTCTGTGAAAGCATCATTCAACCCTCCAAAGGGATCACCACCCACAGGTTGAGAACCACTGTGCTAAAGGAATGTACCCACAAAATCTCCTGATGACATTCTTTTATACTCATAGATCAGTGCCTTGCTCAGTCATTATCAGAGCAGCTTCCTCCTATAGTAGATGGGAACAAGTACAGAGACCCACAGCTGATACAAAGTACAGAGAGTGAAAGACCTCGGGTCATCCAGTTATAAATGGGATGTCTCCATCAAATATCTCCTCTTGGGGTTCAGGGAACCATGGACGAAAAGGAGGAAAGATTGTAAGGGCCAGAGGGGATGGAAGACACCAAGAAAACAAGGCCTTTCTAGACATAACAGGACTGAAGCATATATGAACTCACAGAGACTGTGGCAGCATGCACAGCACCTGTGAAAGTCTAAGTCAAATGGGGTCCCAGCAC
Organism: Peromyscus attwateri; assembly: GCA_902168425.1. NCBI lineage: Eukaryota > Metazoa > Chordata > Mammalia > Rodentia > Cricetidae > Peromyscus > Peromyscus attwateri. The sequence goes on from CABHPP010148543.1 coordinate 32,758, forward strand.
CAAGAGGAATAGAAAATATCTCCAACTGATAAACCCTTGAAAAGGAAAAATCAGTTTTCTGCAACAGAGCCTCGCTGGGTATACACAATTTAAGGGCACACCCCACGCCCAGAAGTAGATGGCCAGCATGAAATGAACTCAATGGTATTTTGAGGGAAATTTTGTCCTACCATGCTTTACAGTGTTTTGTTGTTGATGTTATTTTTACCTTACAAGTCTTTTGCTTATATATAATTGCTGTGGGATGGTCTGTATGTCAAATGTGTTGCTCTGATTGGTCAATAAATAAAACACTGATTGGCCAGGAGCCAGGCAGGAAGTATAGGTGGGACTAACAGGAGAATCGAGAGAACAGGAAGGCGGAGGGAGACACTGCCAGCCGCTGCCATGACAAGTATCATGTAAAGATGCCGGTAAGCCATGAGCCACGTGGCAAGGTATAGATTTATAGAAATGGATTAATTTAAGATGTAAGAACTAGATAACTAGAAGCCTGAGCCATTAGGCCAAACAGTTTAAATAACATAAGTGTCTGTGTGTTTATTTTATAAGTGGGCTGTCGGACTGCCGCGGCTTGGTGGGACCCAGAAAGAAAACTCTCCAGCTACAAACGGTGTTTTGTTGTTGTTGTTATTTTTACCATACAAGTCTTTTGCTTATATATTATGGTTTCCAGTTTTGTGGGTTTTTTTTCTGGGATTTCTGTGTGTATGAATATGTCTCTGCATCTATACGTGTTTCTTGTGCTTTTCTTTGAATCTTTTTTCTGTTTGTTTGTTTTGTCCTATTCTGGTTTGTTTGTTTTTATCTTAACATATCATTATTTATTATTATTATTATTATTATTATTATTATTATTATTATATGACTATTTTCTAATGAGAGAGAGAAAAGACAGGCATGGATTTGGGTGGGTGGGAAGGTAAGGAGGATCTGGGAGGAGTTGGGGAGGGAAAATTGTAATTAGAATATATTTTATGAAAATATTTTCAGTAAAAAAATTTAAAGTAAAATTTAATAGCACAATATATAAAAGATACAAGTGAATCAAGTGGTATACAGTTTTTTAACTCGGGGAGAAGAGTGTGTGTACGTGTGTCTACATGCATGAAGTACGTGTGGCAATCGGGATGGGGCAGAAACAGGTGGTGGTGGTAGCTGTGGGCAGGAAGACTTATGACAGAAATTGTGTGGTAAGCACATCACTTCAAGAAGCTGAGCCATGTGGCAAAGTGAGCAAAGAGCAAGACAAAGTGTGTCCGCAAGTGTGTGAGTAGAGCAAGTGCATCAAGGAGACATCCAGCAAGAATGAGGTGGATGCTGAGGCTTGAGACATTCAGCAAGAATGAGGTGGATGCTGAGGCTTGGGCTTTAGGAGGTCATTTGAGGAGCTGCTGTTGATTTAAGAGTGGGATGGATGGCAGCTCTTCTTGCCATGGGGAAAGCTGAGCTGCGTGTTTGGAGAAGCAGTTTGGAAATAGCCTGCTGTCCTGGTTTCAAGATAGTATCTAGCATGAAGCCGGCATATGTAGACAGATACACAGTTGTACTAGCGGCTGATTTTTTCCACAGATTTTTTTTCTATGACATCAAAATGTTTCAGTCTGGGAACTTTCACAGAAGAAATAGAAAAGTGATTTCTATTTCCTGAGCCCTGTAACAATAGATGATATGTGGTTTCCATTATTCTATCACATTCTTTTCCAGAGTTAGTGACTAATTCAAACTCCCCTTTCTGATTGCCTAATGAAAAGGAAAGATAGGTCATCGGGCCTAATCACCCGGTGTTAGACCAGCCCCAGCCCCATTTCCCTTCTTTCTAAATCCTTCTCTTTGAAATTGTGGTCTGTCCTGTTCCAGTTTCCTTTTGACCCACATTTTCGCCCTCATTTTGCTGGCTTGTATTCAAGAAAGGGCACTTCCCTGTCTTTACTTTAGAAGCAGCTCAGAGGTAGGTTCCAAGGCAAACCCCTAATGACTGGCTTTTCTCCGTTTACCTAAGGAACCATGCCCCCCCTGGAGCATCAGCTTTCAAAGAGATGGAAGAACTAGCAAAAAACTTTTCCCCAAGCTCACCTAACTGTGGGAGAGGACAGTCTTGCCCTTCAGGTGGTAACACTTAATTTGGTATGACAAGTGTGACGTCTGCAGGTGAGGTTCAGCACCAGGCAGCCATGCCATTTATCCACTATGGAACTGGCCACTGATGCTTCAAAGCACTCAGGCTCTTGAGAGAGCAGAGTTTAAGAAGCTTTGACTACTACTGCCAAATAGAGAAAACTCACAGCTTACAGATATCCCATTTCCCAAGCAGAATGATCAGGAAGAAAGCTTAGAATCCTGAGTGGCTGTAATAGTTGAAAACCACAGAGTGCTCTGCGTGTAAGGAGACCGAACACAGATGCCGTGAAAGGGTGAGTCACAGCGTGTGGTCAGGATTCTGACCTGGATAGAAAGCCGAAACTAGGCTATACGTAACTGCCCGAGTCTTGTTCACTGCTGCACTATGGAACTTCTCTAAGTTCTAATTGAGATTTGAAGGAAAGTACAATAGCCTCTGAAAATGTTACAACCCAGCTGGAAAGTCATCCTGGCAGTCCAGAGCCAAGGTGTACCACAAAGTCACACCGCACAACAAATCTCACATGAGAGAGAGGTGAGGAGGGTGGCTGCCTCGACAGTGGCGAGAAACAGCAGAGAACTGGGCAGAACACGAAGTTTATATAGGGTTTCTTGAGGTTGGGGGGGGGGAGCTTTCCAGGGTGGCCAGGCATTGGAGGGATTATGTGACCGGATCTTAGGGCAAGATCAGGGATTGGTGGGATCTTTCTTGTAGGGTGGGGCCTAGCCACTCTCCGGATTTGGGAGTGGTAATGATGTTTACAGCCTTTAGAGAACAGCTGTTAGGATCCTTAGGGAAGTCTGGGGGTTGGGTCTGGCCACTGGAGCTCCACAGGTGGGGATCTGGGCACTTGTATGCTTTGAGGGTTTACAAAGTTTACAAAGGGAGTGTCTGCTTACTTGAGTTGGCATGAATAGCCAACAGCCCCTATCTGCATTTATTAGAGGATTTGGTGGAAATCTTTGAAAAACAAACGTCTTGGAACCAGCTATTTTAAACACAGCTGAAGGCTGCCATTTGCATCTGTGAAATCCCCAAACTAAACACCCTTTTCTTTATCTATTTTGGATTTCCTTCTTTCTCTTCCTTCCTCCCCCCTTCCCGCTCTCCTTCCCTCCCTTCCCCTCTCCTTCCTTCTTCCATTTTCCTCACTCCTCCACTCTCTCTTTCACTGTCCTCTCTAGCTTCTCTCTGAATTCCCCCAACCACCGGTGAAGGTTGCTTTTGGACTAGCATTCGTAGGTGGATATAATCAAAATCTGCTCAGCAAGGGGAAAACTGTTCAGGACAGTTTTGGGTCCCTAGCATGTTTAAAGGAGGTCAGCGGAGAACTAACTATCTGTGCTGACAAGAGACGCCTGTTGGTCAGCTCCATTGCTTCAATGTTGAGGGTCTCATCTATTTCCTTGTTGCAGTGTGGACATTTCACCTTCTGATGCTCTGTAGTTTCTTGGTGATTCAACTAATAAAACACGAAAAGAAGCAAAAGCAATACATGACTATTAATGCATTGTTTAGCGGAAATATCTACAATCGCACACTAGCTTTTTTTTTTTTTTTTGGAAAATGACTGATATCTGGTAGATAAATAAAAATATGCAAGTGCCCCTCGTTTGCTCAAGTGTCCTCACCATTGATTCAGTTCTACAGGAGATAAAGTAATTGACAGGGGGTAAGGAAGGAGTTGTACCTTTCCTCTCTGTGGAATTATGGAGAGTTTATAAAAGCTATCACATATACAGTCACATTTTGACTTAGTGGTCCTGTGTGGTTCCCTGACAACCTCAGCATCACTTGTTGGAAATACGCATGCTCTCATCACCCACCACATCAGAACTGGAGCAGCTGGGTAGCAATCACTGTCTACTGCCCTTTAGAGTTTGGCGGCCGCTGATTTAAACGAATCGTTTAGGGCCGGAAAAAAAAAGTGAGCATGTGTTAAAGAGATCTGAAAATCTGTAAATGAAGAAAAAGATGTAGAAATTTTGCCAATGAAGAAAACCAATTTGCTCAAGATGATGGAAAAGATCTAGGGATACAGGCTTCTAATTCTAGCTACTAGCACAGTGGTTCTCAACATTCCTAGTGCAGTGATGCTTTAAGACAGCTCCTCATGTGGTGACTCCCAACCATAAAATTACTGTCATTGCTACTTCATAACTGCAATTTTGCTACTGTTATGAATCATAAGGTAGACATCTGTGTTTTCCAATGGTCTTAGGCAACCCTTATGAAAGAGTCATTTAACTCAAAGGGGTCATGACCCCACTGGCTGAGAACTATTGTAGTGGGGAGGCTGAGGCAAGAGGGTTACATTTCAGGGCTTTGTGTTTACAAGGCCAACCTTCATGACTTAGGATGGAGATGTGGCTTTGTAGTAGAGTACTTGCCTAGTGCAAGGCTCTGCCTTATGACCAGATGGGGAATGGAGTGAAAATGCCTAATACCACAATATGCATCAGAATCTCCATTGTGGGAGCAGGAAGCTCAGGAATGTTCCAGAGGGTCCTGATGCAGACAAGTCAGCAAAATGCTGCAATCAGATACTCAGTAAAATTGGAGAAACCCTTGGAATCAACCCAGTGTTTGTTTAACTAGAAATTCTGGTTGAATTCCTAGACAGGGCTGGGTTCTGTGTCCCCAGCTAAAGCTTCAAGCCCAGTTTATGGATATGAAATGGACTTGGGATCCTGCTTCCCAGAGACTAAACCTCTGCACTCCCCAAAACTGTGATGTAGAATAAGACCACAATGAACACCGACATGGCATAGGACATGGGAAGAGAAGAGAGACCTTGGGAAGATTCAGAGACATTGTGGACTATTTCCTTCATGGCAGTTATAACTCAATGCTGTGATGACTACTATTCTTTCTTTCTTTCTTTCTTTCTTTCTTTCTTTCTTTCTTTCTTTCTTTCTTTTTTTAAATCAGGTTCTCTTGTAGTTCAGGTTGATGTCCTGAGCAGTTTAAGCTGATTAAATCTGATCTGGGAGATCCTACAGTACTTCTCAGATAAAGATAGTGCTATTTCACTAGCAGATAAACTTTTGGTACTGACCTTGGCTTCTGTTTTATACAAAATGCAACTAACCACAAACTAGGCTATAACCAGTGCTTAGCATACATAATAACCTAAATAAATTATGAATAAATAAGTGATTGTAAGATCATTCTTTCTCTTGATTTAGTGAAAAGAGGACATTTTCTGAACCTTGCTTTCTTCTTTCTTATGTTACTTTAGAAAGTAATACCAATATGCTATTCTCTCTCTTTAATTTATATGTATTTCTTCTGTAGTCAAATGGGTTGGGACTTCTACTTTGTCATACAATAACCACAAAAAGTCTTAAGATGTCTTCCTCACTATTACAGAAAATAAGAACTGACCCTATGAATAAAAAATTATAAACATTTTGAATTTGAATTAATACATATAATTTGATCTATATTTAATGGCAATCACATTTACTCTAGTAGAATAGAGAGCTATGGCATGCTTACTTCATACGGATTTTGAAGTTTAATTGCTTTCTCAACCATGTTCCAGTCAGCATTAGCAAGATCTTTGTCAAATTTGAGTGCCGTGGCTGTAGACTTGGTGAGCTCTTGAAAGTGTTTGAATGTATAATAAACCGATTTATGTTTTGTTGATGTTACATCACGAAGACCTTAGGGGCAAAGAGTACATTTTACAAACAACAGAAGGACATAATTCTGATATGAATTATAAAATTTCCTTTTGTTCTTTACTTATCTACACTCATCATTTGTGGTGTGTGTGTGTGTGTGTGTGTGTGTGTGTGTGTGTGTGTGTGTATGTGTATGTGTGTGTGTGTGTATGTGTGATGTATGTATGTGTGGTGTGCATGTGCCCTTGTCTTGTGTGATTGCATGTGGAAGCCACAGATTGATACCGAGATGCCTTCTTCTGTCACTTCCTCACCTGATATTTTGAGGCAAGTTCTCTCACTGAATGTGGAGCTCACTATATGAGCTACACTGGATGGTCAGTGAGCTCCTGACATCTACCTGTCTGTGTCCCCCTGTGTTAGGACTACATGTGCAAGCCACCATATCTGACATTTTTTGCATAGGTTCTAGAGATCCAGACTCATGTCTTTATATTTATGCAGGAAACACTTTACCCACTGATCCATCTCCACCCTCACCACTAAGAATGTGTAAACATTAAAGATTCTATATGAACTTATTAATGATAATAATATTTACTAATGTTCAAAGTGTTTGCACTTGTATACTACTTTCTGAGATCCAACTATAAGCACAACAGTGAATGTTTATTTGAATGCCTGCAATATACTAGGGAAAGATGATTCAGCATTGTGTATGCACTGGTCTTTATTTATCTTGACTATCTTTCATGGTGAGTCTTTCTCTCATTTTTCTAGGTGAGGAAACTGTCCTGTTTGTAACTTGATCTTCTTCCTTCTTTGTGCTTGGATTAGAATTTACACAACTGGCATTCTCCTTTCTCAGATATAAACTTCTACACTGAAGTTATTGGAACTCAGCTTCCATAATAGGCAAATAAGCATGCCAGATGAATTACCTGCCTTATTCTCTGAGTGTCAAATGCCTGTACTGTTTTCTGCCCTTGAACATACACTTCTCTAGCTTCCCCAGGAAAGCAGCACTTGTTATCTTTTCTGTTTTATTTTGTGTGTGGTTTATTTATTTTTGTGTATCTGTGAATCTCTCAAATCTTGACTTGACTTATTCGTTGCTTGTTTTTAATTATTCCAGTGTGACCTCTGCCAGCTCAGAAATCTTACCTGTCTTCAGAACGTAATACTTCTTACACTAGTGCTTAGTATCTAGGTCATTCTTACTAAAAAGTTTGTTGAATAATTGGAAAAACTTACACTACTCTTTAACTATACTAGGTTAACATAAATACTCATTTAAAATAAGTTTATTAGCCTGGATAATTTATACATTTTTAATACAGCGATTCAATTAGAAAACACTGATTTGTATTTAGATGGATATTTTCTTATTAATGCTTCTTAGAATATTTGGAATAACTATTTTCTTCTCTCACCATAATAAACAGTAGAGCTTACCTAGTTTAGAAACTGCCATTGGCAAAATAAATCTATTGATAATCAGGGTAATTAGGCATACGGACACTCCATGAAATAATATCTAGAATTGAAAAATATATTAAATAAATATCCAGAATAATTTATTATAATATATTCTGTATTATAAATTGAACTAGGTTGTTATATGCTAACAGATGATTGTAGCAAGTGAGGAAGCTGGAGGTCAGGCATGGAAAACGGGTCTGGAGACTCACTTTGTTCTTGCACACATGCATCTTTAGGCACCTTTTAGGAAAACAAACAAAGGAACAAATACAGAGTCAGGACTCCAGCTTCCCTCTTGAGGTCTGAAAGGTTCTTTGTAATAATCTCACCTTAAGATGCAATAAAGGGAGAAATATTCTAGTATGTTCTGTTATGACACTACTTAGATGATTTTACTTGACAAAATCTTTCGCTTCCTAGCATTATTAAAGGTAACCATATGGAGTAATACCAGGAAATAGAGCTAACAATCAACAAGAACTCTCCTTGAATGAATGGATTCTAGAATAAATAAATAAAAACAGTTGAGTGTATGTCTTGTGACAGCTACTGTTTAAAATGATTTATAGTTTTTAATTTATCTTATTCTGAAACCCTCAGACCTTTGAAGAAGGTTGGGTGTCTCTAAACTGGTAGGGGGATGAAAATTATTGGATTTTTTCCCCCCAATCTTGCAGGTCCTTGGCCAGAAGCCTCACTCAGGTCCTTGTCTCTTGGCTCTCCCTATAGGTTAGTTCACAACTTTCTCAGAATGAACAAACCACAAAGAAAGAACCCCTTCCTCCAGGGAAGCCACATGGGGATCGCACTTCAAAATCACATTCAACACTGAACAACACTCTCCTCAAATACTCAAACAGGAAACTGTGTCTTTCTTTACTTGAGATTTTTCTCTCTCAGAACCAAGAGAAATGTCAGAGTAGGCGAGCAGGAGGGCCATGTTTATGTTTGGTGTCCCTTTCATCTCACTCCAGACCATGATGAACGCCCAGCGCCAGCTGAACCCATGACCAAGTCGAGACAAAATGGGGCTCATTAGTAAAAAGACCAGAAGTCTAGAAGACAAAACACATTTTAAAGTTATTTTTGTGGTGGACACATTCTCCCGTTTTATTCTAGTATATTCCCATCTTTCATACACTGTTGTTATGGCTCCAAAGGGAGTCACGTGTCACAGAGATACTCGCAGAGAGAATGACTTATCACTTCTTTGCACTCCCGAGTGGTAGGGTAACTTTGCTTATGTGTGGGGTGGTGCTTCCACACACGGAGGACAAGGGTTAGACATTTTGTAAGGCCACAATAAGAAGGGGTAAACAGAAAATGAGGGAACTCTCCTTCCTTTCTTTTTCTTTACAGATTTTCATCTTGCTCAATTTGTCTTCATTGTCCAGTTTTTTCACCCCCAACTGTTATACCAATTTTACACGAAAACTTGTGACAAATATCTGGAATTAGTGGGTTGATGTCAACAAGCTAACTAATTTTCCTAGATGGAAGTAGAATGTTATCTATTTGAGAGACAGGTAGTTGAGAGACTCCAGTTATGGCTGGCTTTCTTAGTGTACAGCTCCATGTGATGTAGACTCTTCTTTCTCTTAAGACTGGAAAAAGGGACTGCAAAAGTTATTGGGGGGGAAAGAAGACATTTACAAGTAGGCTTTTATTCTGATTGCTTAAAGAGCTGTTTCCAATTACAGTCTTGAATTCAAAGAAATGATAACATAATATTGAGCTAAATTCCAAGATACAATTTCTATGGTTAGGTAGAAACCTTGTACAAAGATAGGAAATACTGGATGAAATATGTCAAATATTAATAGTAGTTGTCTTTTACTAATTGTAGTATATTATGAAGCTTTTTCATCTTCAGAAAGTTTACAAAGTGTTTGAACTTCTCTAAAATTTATTTAAAATCTGACAAAACTGTGCATTACTTTGCCAGTGATTACTTGAGAAGTTTGAGCCAACTCTTCATTCTGAAATATGAAATAATTTCGTTATTTTGGAAAATAATCTTCAGATAAATTACTGTAAACAAAATTTGCATGGCATTCTTACCTTAAAATAATCAGTGTGAAGTAGATATTTATTGAATAATATATATCAGAAAATGATATGTATAAATACGTGTGTGCAGGGATTAGAAGTCCAATGAAAGTAAACACCATAAGAAAACTAACGAAGGACAGACAATTCCAGAATCTGCATTTTTGAGAAGAATAAGATACAGTTAATTAACATGTTCATTATAAAGATTACCTATATGAGAGATTATGCAATTGTCAATAAAATAAAGATGAACATGTTATTTACTAACACTCAATAAGGATTAAAATTGTACTGTGAAGAAAGACAAACTAACCTAGGTAAACAGGTAATTTTAAAGCAATACAAATCAGTTTATTTGTGTAAATCAGTAACTTTCTTTTTCCACTGAGTCCAAAAGAAATATTTAGGGTGAAACTATATGCAACACAACATGGTAACACAATGACTAAACATCCAGACACCACTGTTCACATAACTTGAAAACACTGATAGTAAAAGTGTCTTTAAGCCCTCAAAGCACTTACTGATACTAAAATGTTAAATGATAGAATTAAGCAGTGGTGGTGAACATGCTAGAAATTAGTACAGAAGTGCCAGGAGACAAAAATCACAAGTTTGCCATGAAAACACTTCAGTTCATAGGTTAAGGAGACAAAAAGGTGAACAGTGGTTACAAAAGGACCTAGATGAGGAGGGATTGAGTAAACAATAAGATGGGTGAGTTGGTTAAAGATGACAGGATCAGTGGTTTGGCTGAGGGGTTGCAGAATTGTGAGAAATGGAGGACTGGAGAGAATTAGAAAAATGATGAGAAGTGGAGATGCTTTTTCTCTCAGACAATAGAGTGGACCTTCTCTAGGTTGTTGAAGTAAGCAGTAGGATGAATCACTGTTGTTGTACATTTCTACCATCTAAGAATAGGGCTTGGTGACTGTTAAATTTTAAATAGATTCCTGGCATTGAATTGAGATTATGCAGTAGTTATTCATATATCTGTGGAAGTGAGTGGCTCGGGCAAGATAGTAGGTATACTCACAGGAGGGAAAATTGAAAGCTGCAAAAGTTTATGTTTATCAACATCCCTAGAAATAATGGTAGAATAATGCTGACCAGAGTCAGAAAGATATCACAGTGAAATCTTCACTAAAAGGGATGCAAGTTAATGGGAAAATAGACCCAATGTAAAATGAAGATTAGGTGATCTGTTTTGTTTAAAATTGTGCAAAAATGAATGTTACTGAGAAATTAGTGGGATAGTGTACATATTAGTATATTACTCCATGTAGATGTAATTGCTGTGGTAATTTCATAGCTTCCAGTGTATAAAACAAAGTGAAAACAGAATAGCTACTCACTCAATGAGAAATGCTTCAACTCCTGGTTTAAAACTTGTAGAATTTAGAAAAAGTCCCATAGTGGCCACAGTAAATATTCCGGACATTCCAACTATCTCACCTATGTTTAGAATAAACAACAACAACAAAAAGGATCAACTTCAGCAGTAGCATGATCTCTACTGGATGTGAAATGTCAAATAGTGTGACTGTACACAGAAGTTATCCCACTTGATTTCACCTAGAAAACATTACAAGTTATTACTGCTGTCCACGGTTTGTTCCCTCCCCCTCAGATACACACCAAATTGAATAGTAAAATATGTGATGCACATCTGTCTAATACTTTGGCTTCATATCATCAGCAGTTCAAAAATCTCTTCGTCTATCCCAGTGAGGCTAAGCATCCTTGGCAGACCTACTGTTTCAGAGGAATTCTGGACAGGTGAATTGAAAATGACCTGGTGAATTTCATAAGGACCAACCTACTTCATAAACCTTCTATTTGGAAGAAAATAAAAGAGCTATGTTTTGTAGTAGAAGTCAGGAATTGGGGACAATAAAGCCACAATATGGATTTCCTACTGTGTAATTTTTTATTGGTGCATTTAGTATAGAAGAATTGAAAAGTATAAAAAACTATTGATGGATTTTTGTAAAGTGGGTAATATACTTGTGAAAACCTCAATTATGTGGTATAGCTCACTTCTAAGGTTGTAAATATAATTGTAAAGAAATTTTTGGAAGCCAGGTATGGTGCTGCAAGTAATCCCAGCACTTGGAGGCAGAGGCAGAGGCAGAGAGGCAGAAAGGTAGAGGGGCAGAGGGGCAGAGGGGCAGAGGGGTAGAGGCAGAGGCAGAGACAGAGGCAATCTCTGTGAGTTTAAAGCCAGCATGGTTTGCACAGCTCATTCCAGGACAGCTAGGTCTATAGAGTGAGCCCCCGCTTCAAAACCAAAATCCAAAACAAAACAATAAGATAAAGCAATAACCAAAATAAAAGAAGAAAAGGATTTTTTAACTGGATTTCTCTTAAGCAGAATATTAAATTTGCCTGGAAAGAAATAATTTGGTAAGCTTTTGACTATGGGATGAGAACCAAGAAACAGCCACAAGCATCCACATATGCTTGCTGAATTTTTACGTTGAAGACAAACAGCAAAAATGAAACAGGAAAGGTGAGGATATGAGGAAACAGAGTGAGGGAGCCATTAGATCTGAAAGAATCACGAGCCGCATAGTATGACTTCGTTGTGAGTTTCCCGGAAGTGCCTGTGTATTGAGGCAAAGACAGGGAAGGTTGAGAGGAAATAAATGCTGGACATTTCAATAAGTCTTGAGATGTTTGAATTTGCAACGAATTTCTGTAGAGTTGGGGATTTTCAATAACTGAGCCAGAATCCTTTTTTTAGGAGTAGAGTGCTCAGTGAACCCCTGTATTCCTTCATCAGTACCCACTGCCGTAGACAAATAACTCTGCAGTGGGAATGCACAGCGATGCAAGTCTATGATAGGCTCCCCCTTGACCTACCTAATCAATACACATTAAAATTTCTACTATTAAAGTTAAGAAACATTATGAATATACTACTCTTACTTAAGTTCCAGACACACACACACACACACACACACACACACACACACACACACATGCACGCACTTGGCTCAGTTCTGGGCCACTCTGTCTATTTGATTTCCTTTGTACTCTTGTGTTTCAAGAGCTACATTTCAGCTGCTACAGATTTAATTAATGCCATGGTATTTGTCTAATAGGGAGTGTTCTTTGCTTAAAGTACCTATTTTTATATGTTCATGGTTTTTCTTTGAGGCAGTCTTCCGCAGCATCCAGGCTGGCTTCAAGCTTACTATGTAGCTGAGAGCAACCTTGAACTCCTTATTCTCTTTCCTTCACCCTCCAAGTTCTGGGACTACATGTGTACACCACCATGCCCAGACCCACATTCATTTTTATAAATGCTTTTGTAAAATATGAAATCCCAAGACTAAAAATGTGCTATTTATTTGATTCAGATTATGATTAAATTTTATTTTAATGGAATTAGTATTTTTTCCACAGCATTGAGTCTTCATACCTAGAGATGGACAATCTTAAGTTCTATGTTTTTAATTTTTTTGTCTCAGAAATGTAAACAGAAACATCTCAGAAGCAAACACTTAAATTCACCATTTAAAATTTTTTATTTAACTATGCTGGCATTTTGCCTGTATGCACGTGCACCATGTTCACACAGTGCCTGAGGAAGTCAGAAGAGGGGAGGGCTTCTGGAGTTACAGACAGTTGTGAACCACGGTGTGGGTGCCATCTCTCCAGGACCTAATTTACAATGTTTGAATTATGAAAGCAGAAACTGGGCACGGGTGCTTTGAGAAGATCAAGTTCAGGACAAGTAATTAGAGCTTGTTAGGAGACAGCCAAGGCAGGAAAATATTACTGATGCCTGTTCTGAACTGATGATCGTGAGCACATTAAGGTAGATTACAATGAAGGAACTTTTGCATTATTTATATTTTCTGTCTCTTGTTTTCAGAAAATTCTGCTCTAGCACTCTCCTTCCTAAATGTCCACTGAGATGTCTTGTCTTGAATTTGAAAGTTTAGAAGTGTGTGTGTGTGTGTGTGTGTGTGTGTGTGTGTGTGTGTGTGTGTGTAACTCCTACTTCTGGCTACACTAGCATTTCAGATGATATTAGAGGAGATTGTGTTTGTTGGAATGCATTTTTATAGGAACTTAACGGCATACATTTACACTAATACATATGGAATTCACATCACCTGATCATGCTTCATTGTTTTAGTTCATTAACTTGATTCTATAACTTTTAGTATCATACTTGACTCAATACAACTGACTGATTAGTTGGGGATTTTTAAAATTGTGCCTTTCTCTTCTTTGACATGAGAGTAATCTGATTATTCTAGAATTTCTAATCTGTCAATGTAAAATAATCAAAATTTCCAGATATGGAGGACCTAGTATCTCTGTAGAGGATCTGTAGTCTGTTCTGGTAAGTAAAATTCTTTATATATCTTGTAAGACAAGCATGTAACTTATTTTTTACTCATAACTTTTGTACAATTGGTTATGAAATTCTTTCTTTAGGAAAGGCACAATAAACTATTCCAACTGTGTTTTTTGCCAAATTCCTCTTCATTTTATGTTTATTTTCTACATCTGGGTGCATTGTTTTCTGTGCACAGGTATTCACATTTTTTTTTTTTTTGAGTCAGACAGGGTCTCATTTTGTAGTTCTGGTTGGCCTACAACTCACTATGTTATGTTGACCAGGCTGGCCTTGAAGACACAGAGATCTCCTGCCTCTGCCACCACACCTAGCAGTCATTAGCATTTTTTTTTTTAAGATTTATTTATTATGTATACAGTGTTCTGTCTGCATATACATCTGCTGGCCAGAAGAGGGCACCAGATCTCATTATGGATGGTTGTGAGCCACCATGTGGTTGCTGGGAATTGAACTCAGGACCTCTGGAAGAACAGCCAGTGCTCTTAACCTCTGAGCCATCTCTCCAGCCCCACATTTTTTTTTTACATCGAATCCTTCTATGTAATTTAATGTGAGATGTGGAACCTCCCACTTACAAACATAAAAGATGAGGTAGAGACTCGAAAAGATGAGAGCCATGTGACTGACATCATCACCAAAAACGGTAGACATCCATAGCTGGATCAGCTTTGTGTTTAGGATTCCAAACAAGAAGCTTTCGATAAGATACCCCCAAGCTGTCGATATGATGCTATGGGCTACAGGAAAAGAAAGAAATGGAAAACTGTTAATAGAAGTCACCTTACCTTCATATTAAATGATGCTCTAACCGACTGTTCTTTCTGTCATTATTAAAATTAGCTCATTGTTGCAATGAACAGTGGAGTACAGATACCCCTTCAAGACACTGCGTTTACTGGACTATATGTTAGTTAGTTTGTAGTTTCCTACAGCTGAATTAATTTATGCTGATGGTGCATAGGAGTGGGCTTTTCTTCACTTCTCACCAATACCTGTTAAGTCTTCCATTTTTAATGAAAATGTTTTTCCAAATACATAAATACAGCCTGCTCAGTCTGTATAAGGCTACTTGTATGAAGGGAAGGAGGAAGTGATGTAATTATATTGTAATCTCAAAAATGAAAGAAATAATTTTTTAAAAATATTTTTTTTTATTTGTGGAAGTGTGGTTTGGTTACATACATGTCTGTGCATCATGTGTGTGTCTGGTGCCTAAGAAGGCCAAAGAAGTTGGATCTCCTTGAACTAGAGTTACAAATGGCTATAAGCCAACATGTGGGCGCTGGAAACAAGACTTAGGTCCTCTGGAAGAACATGTAGTGTGCTTAACCATTGAGCCATCTCTCCAGCCCCAAGTCCTGTGTTTCTTTCTTTTTACAAATGTCATTTCAAACAATTTGAGGTGATATATTATTTTGTGTTTTGTTTGTATTTCCATAAAAATTGCTGATATTAATGGCTGAGTGTTTTTATGTGCTTATTGTATATTTGTATGTCTTCCTTTGAGAAATATCTGTTCAGCTCTGTCTTAGTTACTGTTCTATTGCTGTGAAGAGATACCATGACCAAGGCAACTTACACAAAAAAAGCATTTGATTGAGGGCTGCTTATAGTTCCAGAGGGTTAGTCCGGAGCCACCATGGAGGGGAGCCTGCTGGCAGGCAGGCATGGTGCTGGAGCAGTAGCTAAGTGCTTACATACATTCCGCTCTCCAAGCAGCAGGCAGAGAGAGGGAGAATGATTCTGGTGTGGACTTTTGAAACCTCCAAACCTACTTCCAGTGACACACCTCCTACAACAAGGCCACGCCTCCCAATCATTCCTAAACAGTCCACTGACTAGGGACTCAGCGTTCAACTATATGGGCCTATGGGGGCCACGTGCATTCAAACTACCACAAACTTCTTTGCGCATTTAGGTTTATTATCATCACCATCTTTACCATTATCATTATCATGACTGTGTATGTGCATATAAACATGCTGCAGCACTCCTATGGAGGTCAGAGGACAGCTTTTCGATGTCAGTTTCTCTCCTTCCACCTTTGGGTGGCTTCTGGGGATGAAATTCAGGTCACTAGACTTATGTGTCAAGTTCCTTTACTCACTAAGTCTTCTCACCAGCCCTGACCACTTAAAATTGCAAACATATCTTTCCAAGATATGGAAAGAAACCTTAAGGTTCAGCAGTAGGTGAATTGGCAAGGAACATTTGGATCCCAGGTGGTGATGGTGGAGGCGGCGGCACACACCTTTAATCCCAGGACTTAGGAGGCAGAGGCAGCAGATCTCTATGAATTTGAGACCAGCCTGGTCTACAACGTGAGTTCCAGGATAGCCAGGGCTGTTCTCTAAACCATGTCTCGAAAAATAAAAAACAAAACAAAACAAAAACAAAGCAAAAAATGAAAATAATTTGATATATATCTACATGGGAATAATATTTAGTCTTTAAAAAGAAAGAAATCCTGTCATTCATATCAATATGAATTCACCTAAAAGATATTATGAGTGAAAAAAGCCAGACAAAGAAACACAGATAGGCAAATATCAAAATACCACACAATCACACACACACACACACACACACACACACACACACACACACACACACATACACACACACACCATGCATACTTACATACATACAACCTTACATACATATGTACATATATACACAGACACATTCAGAATCTAATAAAATTGAACTCACAAAAGTAGAGAAAAGGATAATGGCTGCTGAGGGCTGGGGTTGGTATAGAGAGGAGAGAATGGTCTATTTTTGGTCAGAGAATTCAAAATTTCAGATGGGAGTAAGTTTGAAGATTTATTACTTAAAAGTTAACTACAGCTTTCTTTGTAAAAGTTAATTATAGCTTTTTAACACCCATGTTCAGTAAGATAAAAACTATAGATATATATATCAAACTAATTAAAAAGTGTAACTGAAGTTTTTCTGGTCCCTCCTATCTCCCATGGTCCTGCGGTCCCAAGTAAACACACAGAGGCTTGTATCAATTAAAACTGTTTGGCCATTAGCTCAGGCTTACTACTGACTAGCTCTTACACTTAAACTCAGCCCATTTCTGTTAATCTGTATGTTGCCACATTTTCTGTGGCTTTACCTGTGTGCATTACATGCTGCTCCCTGGACAGTGGGCTGGCATCTCCTGACTCAGCCTTCCTCTTCCCGGAATTCTCCTTATCTGCTTATCCCACCTATACTTCTTACCTAGCTATGGGCCAACCAGCATTCAATTTATCAACAAGTCAGAACAACATAGATTCACATAATACAGAATATCCCACAGCAAAAAAGAGTAAATTTTGCTGGGTGGTGGTGGTGTATGCTCTTAATCCCAGGACTGGGGAGGTAGAGACAGATGGAGCTCTGTTAGTTCTGAGTCTGAGGCCAACCTGGCCTATAAAATGAGTTCCAGAACAGTCAAGGCAACACAGAGAAACCCTGTCTTGAAAAAACAAAACTCAAATAAAAAAAGTGTAAATTGCAAATGTCTCACCATGAAAATCACAAGTAAGCAAGCTGATAGATCTGTCAAGTGACTTGGTTGCATCTTTCTGATCACCCTACATCAAACATTCACATCAGAACATCACATTTTTCCAACAAACTCATGCAAGGATGACAGATCAAGTAAAAATGATATTACTTGAAAATTGTTCATTACATCTGGCTTATACACACAGTATTTTCTTATTTCCAAACTGAAAGAATTTCTAAATACTAAAAGTCAGGATCAGGGAGATGATTCAGTGGGTAAAGACGCTTGTCACCAAGGCTCATAACCTGAGTTCCATCCCTAGAACCTACATGGTGGAAGAGAACTGACTGACAACTTGTACTCTGACTTTCACTTACATGTGGTTACACACACATACAATAATACGTATGCGTGCAGTGACACACATGTAAGTTAATGTAAACATTAAAGGTCACATTTGGTCACTTGAAAAACTTCTTTGGTCAGATGGTACAATCTTGGAGATACAGGAATGATCGAGGACCAAGAAGTCCCAGACTCACGGAATGGTTATTCTAGATCTGATGAAATACTCCTAGGAAAGAGGGAAAAAGTAACGCTTCTGAGCCTGTTATGGTTTAGATCTCAAATGTCTCACATAGGCGTATGTTTTGAACTTTGTTTCCCAGTCTGTGGCACTGTTTTGGGAGCCGTAGGGCCTTTTGGAGGTGGGGTCTGGCTGACTGAATCAGCCACTAGAGGTAAACTGTGGCTCCTGTCTTTTTCTCTGCATCTTTCTTCACACTTGCAGCAAGATCCTGACACTGCATACTGTATCAGTCCCCCATGTTCTCCCATGTGTCGGACCACAACCTTCTGAAACCACAAGTCGAAATTACTGTTTCCTCACACACATTGTTCCTGTAATGGCATTTAGGCAGAGTAACCCTGAAGTAACTAATACAGGGTCTTTGCCTTAGAGTTTGTTGGGCTGTCATACAAACTGACTAACTGTTTATTGTGGGACCATCTATTTTTTTTCTCTTCCTGAAAGTAATTCTCTATGAGATGTTTCTACACATAATTTTTGTATCACATATGCTCATGTGGGACACTTGAGATCTAAATCATAACAGGCTAATAAGAAATATATCTGATTTCTTCCTAAGTTCTAAAGACAGTTTCTCTTTCATTTTGTTTATTGTTGTTGATATGTTTTGCTTATCCATTTGTTCATTTGTATTGAGACAGTCTCATATAGCTCAGACTTGTCCTGAATTTAATACATAGTGAAGGCTTCTGCCTCCTGATCCTCCTGCCCTTATCTCCCACATGCTGGCTCAATTGGGCAGTGAATCCTGAGATGGTGCCCTGAAGTAGCTGAAGGAGGGAGAAAGGGTTCCTTTGTGAATCCTTGTCTACAAATACCCATTGGCAGGTAGGGCATCATCAAGATTGCCAGGGTAGTTCAGATTCCTTCCCACCTGGACTCATTCCCATAGCTAAGAGGAGAGTATGAATCTTAGATCTGCCCAGTAGAAGGAGGAGTATCTCTGGGGATTGTCAGGGTATGGCAGGAGGATTCTGTGAATGGCCCTGAATGTTCATGAATTCTAAACGTGCAGCTGGCTGTGGCTGAGTCCAGCACCACCCACCACTGGAAAAAGAAGGAGACGAAGGCCTGTGAAGCATGAAGGAATCAGGTAGTAGAAGCACCCTGTTTGACAGTGGCTTTCTCTTTTAAAACAGGAGAACAGATTTGAGCAAGCAACATGTTTGCTGACTAGATGTATTAAGCCAAGAAAAACCTCAAAGTGAATTTTTTGGAAAGCTATCCTTCTGAAAGATTAAGAACGACCCCAGTGAGAATTTGTTCCATTGTTTTATCAGAACTACTTGGAAAGCACTATGAATGGGATGGAGCTTTGTCCATTGTGGTTCATGGTTGAATTCTGAGGTACTAGAAGAGGACCTATCATAGAGTAGACACCAGTAAATGATAGTTGGACTGATGAATGGAATGGACTGTGGCCTCAGTGCCTTCTTCAACTCATTCTCCCTTTGACCCCCTGACAGTGAGTGTCAGCAAGATCCTCTTAATTAGACTGTAGACACAATTTCTCATGAAGTATTCTCTCAAATCCTTTGGTAAATGTGTCATGTTCTGACTGGGACTGTGTGTGCATGGAAAGATCACGTGGGATTTTTCTTCATTTCTAAGATGGGGGATAGTAGAAGGATCATATTTCAGCAGAATGTAATTAGAAATCATATAAGCCCTCTGTTCATATCCACACCTCCTAATTCTTCCTTAAACAGTCCACCAACAGGGGATTAAACATTCAGATATCTGAGCCTATTGGGGGCCATCCTCATTCAAGCCACCACATCCTAGACTAGGACAATGCCACCGAGGGCCTCAGAACCCAGTGAGTGACATAGTGTGTACTAATGTCTTGAGAAGATCGTTTTTGTTGCTTTCCCCATATCTGTACAAATGCCGAAACAATAAAAGGCAACAAACTTCTTAAGTATTGTTATGAAAATATTTTTAGTCATGGAAATCTTCAAGGAGTCCAATGGAACTCTTTTTTCCACTACCCACTGATTCAGAGACTACACATTGAGAACAATATTCTAGAGTAAGATGCAAGATTTTGAAATGAGCACTAAGAAGCTGTGGAGTGTTGGAAACATTATATTTCTTCTCTTGGGGGTTAATTACACAGCTGCACCACTACAATCATGCATTATAATGCATATTTGTTATTTATTCTATACACTCATATGCGTATGGTAAGTTGGGGGAAAGATGCACTTGTGATTCAGGATGATGTGGAAAAGCCATGTTGGAGAGGTAATGAGCACACTGCAGTCACTGCTTCTGAGCTCTGATCCCTGGTCTGTAGATGAATGAGTAGCTCACTCTTTCTCCTGTAGTGAAACTCTTAGGAGATTGTGCTAAGGCAGAGGGAGAAGGAGATGCCTTTTCTTCTTGGATGCACTACTAGCTTATCTAAGATGGTTTGTGTGTGTGTGTGTGTGTGTGTGTGTGTGTGTGTGTGTGTGTGTTTGTGAGGTGCTACACAGTAGATAACAAAATGATGGCAGCAGTAATAACAAAATGCCATCACATTGTTGGTCAGATCAGGCCTCCAGAAGGTTGCTCTGACACACAGCCTCATGGGAAGTTTCACCCCAACCCATAGCAGAGTCACAACAATGGTGAAGAAAGAACATGCTAAATAAAGGTCAAGTCACCAAGCCAAGCCAATACTGACACTTTTATAAGCATAATTTATAATAAGATACAGCATTCATGACCACTTTCAGAAAATAACAATTCATATTTTAAGAAGTTAAAAATGTGCTCTTACCTAGGGTACGGTTCACGTATTTTGACTTGAAGTTGATATTCACAACACTACTATATATAATTAAGGATATAACTGAAGTCATTAGACTCTCTCCATTAATTAAATTTGTGAGGCTTCTAGAAAGACCTACATATTTCAAAGAAGAGAAAACCTTATCAATATTTAAGAATATGATTACATTAGCATGCAGGAGGATATTCTTTGCTGTGGATTTGTGTCACCTAAACTATTGTCATGTTGAAAAATAAATAAATTTAGTTGTTTACCAGCTCCAAGTCTCTATCATCATAACCAAATACTGAATTAACTACAGTCAATTATGTTTATGTAGATCAGATAATTAACTTGAGAACTTGTTCTTTCTTTCAAAGCATTGGTAATATCATGAAATGTATCAACATAAATAATTGAATTACTTGACTTACATAGGTGAATTCCTTATAATTCATAACTATTTAAGGTGAGACAAATGTGAAGGAAGAGGATAAAGTCAAGTCATAGGCCAAGGCCTGGAATAAAACATTAAGATATTTGTCTAGATAAAATTAAAAACTGGCTGACTTTTCTGTGTATTCTTTACAACGGCATTAGAATTCAAGTTCTGTGGACAGAGAACATTCTGATATGACCTACTTCCATCCTAATTTTCTTCTATTTGTCATGGGATTCTAAGCTTAAGTGTCTACCAGTTATACATTTCCTTTGCCATTAAATATGACAGTACTGGTAAGATTGTAAGTCCAAGAATCTTTAGTGACTTGGGAGCCATAGGTTAATACAGGAACATTCCTTATAGGAAACTTCTTGTTCTATGACTGCAGTCACAATCTACCTATCGTCAGTTTGCTAATAGAAAAAAGCCTGAGCACCATGTTCCTCTGATAACTTCATGGTATTAATGTTCCAGTTCCTTGCCTCCTGGTAGCCATGCCTATGACTCTAACACAGTATTTTCAACCTTCCCAATGCTGAGACCCTTTAATACAGTTCTTCATGCGGTGGTGACCCCCAACCATAAATTTATTTTTGCTGCTACTTTATAACTGTAATTTTGCTACTGCTATGAATCGTAATGCAAGCAACTGCGTTTTCTGATGGTCTTAGGTGAACCCTGTGAAAGAGTCCTTTGATCCTCAAAGGGATCGAGACCCACAGGTTGAAAACTACTGTTTTAACACTATAGAAAAAGATTCCATTTATGTGGTTGTCAGGTTGGTAGAAACTGAGATTTCTGCCTCCTTTCTCTTGCACACCAGTAACCATCACGGCAGCATCCCTTCCCAATGATACTACAGAAAAGTGAGAGGTTTATGGAGGGAAGGTAGATCATGTGGTCCCCAGATGGTCATCTGCCTTCTGATTGTAGATTAGTGAGTGGACTAGCCAAGATCAGTGAGTCTGTTTTATATTCTTAAAACTGCCACACCCATGAGAAACAATAAACAGCTGTTGCTTTAAGCCACCACATTTGGAGTGTTTATTAGTCAGCAAAACCTACTATTGTAAAATTATTGCAGTTTATAAAATACAACCAGCTCAGCAGTGACTGTTGTTAAATGAGTAACAAATTCGAAGTCAAGGAAGGAAAAAAGTTCAAGATAATGCATATCTATTCATGCTCTCTATGGATATGTGCTTTCTGTCCTAAGGAGATTTTCTTGTGAATAATGTACAATTACATGTGACTTATAGAAGTACATAAATAAAAGGACACGTTTATAGAGTTTTAAAATATTTGGAGGATAGAGACAGAGTACACTCGGTAAACAGCTTGTGTGCAGGCATGGGGATCTGAGATGGATCCCCTGAACCCACGTGAACTATCTGGCCATGGTGGTATGCACCTGTGATCCCAGTGCTGGGAAGGTGGAGGGAGACAGCCAGTTCCCTGGCTGCCTGAGCAGCCAGCCAAGCCTAACCAATGAGCTCAGGGTTAATGAAAGACCCCATCTCAAATAAGGTGAGTGACAACCAGGAGCATGACTTCTGAGGTTCTTCTCAGGCCTCCATGGGCACATGCCCAGATGTGCCTCAGTTGCACGTACACATGTACTCACACGCACAAAATCTTGTTTTTCAAGACCAAGCAAAAATGCTACTAAGAGAAAACCACCTTTTACAAATATGTTTTGAAAGACACGAAGTTAGAAGAACAACAAAATTCCAAGAGTAATTTGGCAAGATGCCCAATATTTATGAGATTAGTCTTCCTAGATACAACCAGTTGGATTATTGTAATTTTTAAAAGACAAAGAAACATTCAGTGGAATACTAGATTATAAAATTTTGAGATTAAAACAGGTGCAGCATTGGCTTCTCAGTGTCATAAAAATCTAAGTCTTTTGAGTAGAAAAATGCTGGATTGATGAAATCCCCCAAAGGTAGGGATCTGAGGGGAGAGTGTGGAGAAGACGAGAACCCATGATTCATGATGGATTCTGGCATACTTTAATGTTTAATGTGGATCTCTTTATGATGCTCAGGCTGGCCTTGAACTCATGCTCCCTCTGCTTCAGTTTCCTATGTTCTGGGAGTCCAGGTGTACACCACCGAGCTAAACATATTCTTCTTTTAAAGTCTCACTTGAGGTCTAGCACAATGGCAGAACAGTTGCCCAATGTGTTGAAAACCCAAGATTCCATTCTCAGCACCACAAAACAAATGCACACAATAAAATAAACACAGTCTCCCTCTACCATCTTAATCTCCTTGTTTGGAAGACTCAGCTTTCCTGTATTCACATATTTACACTTGATATGTTTCCTGTATTCTATTTCTACTTGCTGAGAGCAGCCCTGTTCAATTATCTGGCCATAGACTAGAAATGAAATTGACAAGAGCATGTGTGTGCTGTTAGTGTGCACATGTGCATGGGGGTATCCATGATTAATGCATATTCTATCTAAAATGAAATTTCTAGTGCCTATCATGTAAGAGTGAATAAAAGGGAAACTGGACAATTTTTCCTGTAGAAGACTCTGGATTATTTTGCTTTTCTGAATAATTTAACTCAGTATTTTACTTCTAAATATAGATTTGTCTGTACTAAAATCGTATATGCTACAACAATTCTACTGGTAATTTTATAGTTTTCCCCTCTTCTGGTCTTTGACTAATGGTGACAGTGACACAAACACGTTTTAAAATGGCATTATCCTAATGACTCTCTTCAAAGGACAAGGGTCATTGAGCAAAAGAAAGTTGTACAGTGTATACACAGTAATGCAATGGCCCAAACTGTTCTATCAGTGCAAGGTAACGCTTGTACTACCCTAGTCCATGATGGGAAACCGCTCCTTTTAGATGCAACATGAGCTCCTCACTAGCCTTTTCTTCTGCCCTAAGCATGACTTGCAGAATATGTGCCAGTCCTCCATATCCAGTCTTACCCCTCACCCCTGCATGTGGTGAAAATCCATCTTTAACAAAGAATCTTAATATGAAGATGAGTTAGTTATAAAACATATCCTCAGTGTAGGAAAAGGAAAAAGAAGAGGAAGGGGTACCTACCAAGGTCTCTGATGGAGGCTGAAGTCAGCATAGGATCTGAACTTATAAGAACAGCTGAAAATAGTAACCAGGGGACCGTCTTCAAAGACAACTTATTCACAGATTGCAGATACCAAAGTATTAAGGTATAATTAATCACAAATCCAGGAATTGTAATTAAGACTATCTGCAAAGACATTTGATGGTAGAAAGATCAGATTGCTTTTGCATTCTGTTTTGAAAAGCAGAAGATCAGGCAGAACTGGCTATCAGTGTGGCCCTCAGGCTCACTTTGCTGGAGCAATGTTCCCAACCTCCACCTCAATGGAGATACAGAAAATGGCTGAGTAGAGCTCCTCTGGGACAACCTAAACCACTTTCACAATAAATTCTCTGCTGCTACCTCTCCCCCATCCTCCATGCCTCCTGGTCTTTTGTCTGAACTCCATGTGCCTGGTTTTGATTTAAAATGCATTGCTTCTGATGGTGTTTAGGTAAGACTGTTAACAGAACTATTTTCATAGCTTTGGACGATGCATGTGCACAGCTTGCAGTCAGGTGTGTTTTATCTCAGTGTCTTTCCTTGACACAGACAGCCCTAGCCTCCTGGTCTAAGAAGTCAGTGAGATTTGGGGTGCAGCAGCTTCTGAGTCGCCCTCTGTGCTTTGACTGTTCCTGAAGTTGTAGTGTTAGATGGCAAGGATTTAAAACCTGACATTGCTCATCAAATTCTTTCTTCCTTGAGATAATACACTTCACAGTTATACTTTTACAGATTCCCAGAGCTAAAATGATGATTAGTATGAAGTTCTGTCAGTAAAATGGTCAGAATTGTTTCCTTTTCTCCATGGTTTTATCCTGAGCGTCCAATATTCTAGATTATTACCAGTATGTGGTTTTGTTTTTTACTAGATACAAAGATGAATTTACCACTTTGATATCCTACACTTTCCCTATCTTCTTTATTTTCCATTTTGGGACAAAAATTTTTATAATCTGAAAATAATTAACATGGTTCATGAACATACAGTAAAAGAGCAAAATTATTACCTGCCACAGTAACTTCTGGAGCATGTATATATCCGTGTCAAATGCAACGTTAAAGATAATTACTGGTGTAAATATACCAAAAAATGTGTCTGGATCCATCCACTGTATGGCATCTGCATATATTTGGATCTAGTAATAGAAAATCAATTATTCACATATATCCATGTTTTGTTATCAATAGAACACATGCCAGAGGCAATTCCCTCATAACAGAGAAAGTTTTAGAAAGATACAACATGGTATGGGGGCTAAAGTCTTACTCTGTTGAGTGTTCAGAACTTTCCATCTGTTTGACAAATAGAAACATCTAACGGGAAAGTTGGTACACATCCTTAAGCCTGTTACAGGTACACAAGAGAGAGCATATTTCAAGTACGTGGGCTTTTGTGCATAAGAATCAACGAATGAATAAATGACCCTGTGAAACCCCAGAAGCTACAAATAGCCATCTTTAGTCAGTATCTGTTGAAGAATGAAAAGAATAGCAGGAACACAGAGGAGAAAGTTCGTGTGAGGAGTGAAATAACTCTTGGTGTCACTCCTGATGCTAGCTGACATCAGCAGCTTGCATTAGGAGCATTCATTCTGTTCTTGTTTCTCTTGTGCTGCAGCCTACCACATGCACAGACTTCGCCTGGCCTCTGTGGCTTCCGCCTATCAGAGCCTTGAGAACAGGCACAATATACTCCCGTAACTGCTGTTGCTGTGAAAGACTTTTATCTCTGGCCCAGTTCTGCTATTTTTCTTGGAAGCTGAAACTACGGCAGGCTAACTTACTCGCTTGCAGAGTACTATCTTAGACAGGCACAGTTTGTGACCCAAGATATCTTCCCTTGGAGGTATCTTTGGAAGTACTTAAGGTTGTATATATGTCAAAATTGGGATTAGGTAAGGGAACAATAGTTTGGTTTTGGTTCTTGCATGGCTGGATAGTCTTTTTTTTAAAAATATTGCTGGCTATATCTGAGAAAGTCCGTCATTTTTAAATGTGCTCTCATACCAGGAGTGACTGACTAAAGCGGGCATTGACTAAATACAGCTCTTGGGCTAGATCTGACTCACGGTTCATTTAATATATAACGTGGGAGACACAGCTGTGCCTTTTCTTTTGTGTATTGAGAATGCCTGCTTTTGAGGCACCACGACAGAGTTCAGTAGCAGGACTAGTGATCATAGAGCCTGCCCAATGTAAACCGTTTTACTTTATGGCCTCTTACAAAAAAACTTTACCACAAATTACTGGATCAAAGCACTAATGAATGTGTCAGGAATACAGTCTACATTCCTTATAGTAAGTATTCTCTCCTGTCTACATGATCCCAATGGTTCCTAATGTTGCCACTTCCTTTTATTTATGTTACTACCAAAATCTTGTTCTAGCAACTCCACGTTTCCCTAAATGCCTTACTGGCCAAGTTCTTGTCTAAGATTTTGAATTCTGCTTTACCCTCAGTAGATGTACACATATTCACTTCCAACTACCTACATGCTTTCAGACTGTGGGCTCTGTTTTTTCAGAGTTGTTATTTTTCTACACTTACAAGCATCCCTTGCTTGTTTGCGTGGGAAAGAGATGAGACTTTTTTTTTCAAAAATTCTTTAGCCTTCTTTGAATTTATGCAATTCTTAGATATTATGCTGATATTCATTTATTATACATACCTGAGTAGACTTAAAGCTTAGCATTTCAAAACAACATCCAATTAAAAATAGTATCACAGGAAGAGGAATTGGGAAGTCTTTCAGATGCATGTTCAAAAATGCTGCAAAAAGTATACTTGTTACAGATAGGCAATGTAATATCATATTCACAGACTTGCTATTATGTGTTATTATGACTTAATACCAAGCCAGCAGAATGGTATCTATTACTAATTTACTACTGATTGAGACCCTCTCCCATGCTTAAAGACATAAAATCCATATGATCATTAATTTATCAAATTTCTGCTTTACAGCTTTTATAATGGATTGCATTTATTTTGAGACTTTATTAAGTATTTCTAGAAACCACTGGTTCTTGGGTTAGTACTGATATATTTGTAATAGTTGTTATAACCACCATAAATCATATTGGTTTAGTCTGCAATTCTGCAATAAAAAGGGTAATTAACTCTAATGAAACCTCCTGCCTAAGGAACAATGAGAACCTAGCTATAATTTATCCAATGGAAAAATTCTAGTTACTTATTACTAGTAATGTTGTTCTAATTATATAAAAATCCTATCTACTCATTACTAGTTACACAGCCCAGTAACAGTAAATAATAACTTTACTGGCTTCGTTTGACATTTTTGAGAAAAGGCAGCACCTCAAAGTCTGATATGTATGATCAGAACATTTTCTCTCATTTACTTTTTTCTTATTATTTAGTGTAATTTCCAAACACATTAAGGGATGGGAAGAAAAACACTCTTTCCAGTTTCTATGATCTTTCTCCTCCTCCTCCTCCTCCTCCTCCTCCTCCTCCTCCTCCTCCTTCTTTTTCATAAAAGCTAGATATGGGCTTATCATTTACAAGAATTTCTAAACCCTTCTGTTCTGACCTTTGATTCTCCTGTTTCCTTCAGTTATACTAGTTACTGAAACCTAAGTCTGACCTAGTAGTTAATACTGTGAATGTTTTAAACCTGACAGAGGTGAAGGATACTGACAACAGATATGACATCTCTTCCCAAAGGCCGGGCACTGGTTGAGTCCTTCAGTTGAAAATATTATAGGAAATCTATGAACTTAGGCATAATATTCTAATTTCCTACTACTGTTACTTTCCTTAATTCTATATGATAGCATTAGCAAGACATACCCATAGACTAGACTAAGGAGGGAGGTGTATTAGCTTACCTCCAATAGTACAGATCAAAGATAGTATCAGAATGATTTCAGGGAGGTCCTGAGGAGTGCTCAGAAACACACTTTTCAGAAGATCCAGCCATGCATTACTTAGTTTGGCACTTTGGGTTGTAGTTAAATTCTCAGCAATTTCTTCCATCCTCTTGTTTAATTACAGTCCTCCTGCCTCTAACTCGGTGTCTCTCTGCAAAACTCAGAGGTGATCAAAGGAAATAGGGGTTTTCTTCTTGGTGTCCTCCTAATGCTTTGCTAAAAGAGAAGAAAATCACACATTTCTCCTTTAATTATCTCAAGTCCTCACTTCTAGTCGGTAAACATTAGTGATGCCTCTCTTTTCTGTGGTGCTTACAACTGAAATGAAGTGGAAAAGGCAGAATCCCAGGTGATAGAGACTAGCCAGCGATGCCATGAATTCTCTCACAGTGCTGAGTGCTATCCAGCCATTGCCCACCTTGCACCTGTGCACCTACCCAGAAGGCTTCTTCAGCTAACACTTCTCCCACTCTTGAGACCACAGCTAGTGCAGGTTACTCATCTCTGGGAATGCAACACTGAGGAATTCACCCTCAGTTTATCCTCCTGTCTGGAGAGGTGAAGGGGCATTTTGATTTGCATCATAATTTCAACAAGACAGCAATAACAGACCATGCTGATTAAAAACTAGGGCTTTCTTTTATCCCAAGAGGAGCACCTGCAGACCAGAATTCTGTCCAGAGTTTAAAACAATGAACAATAGTCACATTCAAAGAACTTATCTCTTCCCAAGATAAGACAGTTTTAAATCAAAGGTCTTTAACTTCCTTCAATAAATCATATCTTGTGGGGTGTGACAAGGACTCCTTGTGCCCCCGCTGACCTCAAATATACATACAGACATAATACATACACACATACCCACACAATATACATTTTGGTTATAAATATTTTGAAAAAGAAATTAAATTAGTATGTGCTTATAGTTAACATTGAAATACATATGTAAACAAAAATAGTAAAACAAATCACCTACATGAACCTCATCCAGTGGCTTCTCTATGCTTTCTTTATACCGATGAGCTCATTCTCTTACAAGGATGCTGCATGCTGCTTTCTCCCTGTAGCCGCATCATCAGCATCAAGTAGACCTGTACACAACGTTCACAGAGACTGCATCACCTGAGCACGAACTCCATGATCAGGCGGCCTGGACCCAGAGGTCTGGCAAGCTTCCCTTTGTAGTGTCATAGCCTGTTTTCTCTAACTGATTGGTTTTTCAAGTCCCTTTCATTTCCTAGCCAATATAACTCCCCTCTGCATTTATTATTTCCTGAAATTCCCCAGGGAGCTGTAATGATGCTGAGTTGTCTCCTCAGAGGTCGCCTAGATGTCCCAGGTGATTTAATATGTAGCTATTTAACAATCACTGCAACTATCCCAGTTCAAGGGCAACAGTTGCTCAGTTTTCAGTCTCAAAGTCAAGTTCTGATTTGATTAGGTTTTTGTGACAAAGATGCCTACAATCAGAAATACATCTGCAGTCAGCAGACTTTGTAGCAGTCAGGGTGACAATTTGCCATGTGGAGCCATGGGGCACCTAGATAAAATGAAGCTACAAAGAGCTCTCTACAGGATCTGGGCTTTGGAAAAGATCTCTGGGATGAGGCTTTCCTATAAATTGGGTGAACCAGGGACAATTCTGTCACTGAGTAGCTCAATAAATCTTATCTGTAGTGAGAGTAAACCTAAGGAAATGACGTTGTGATGAATAGAAAAGCAGCAAAGAATATGTTAAGTGAGAGTGGGGATGTATGGATTCACAGGACTCACACAAGGCTCTTATATCTGTCTCACTTTGATCTATCTGTCTGTCTGTCTACGTATCTGTCTGTTTATTAATTAATTAATTAACTAATTAATTAATTAATTTACTCTTGGGACAGGGTCTCACTGTATAGTTCTGACTGGCCTCAAACTCATAGAGACCTGACTGTCTCTGCCTTCCAAGGTCACACACCTGGCCATTTCATGTGTAATCTTGATGCTCTGTGGGATTGTTCATGCCTAATAGGACAACTTGCCCTGGCCAAAAGCCTATCAGTCAGGTTACCAGAACACTGAGCCCTAAGTGTAAGGGATCAGGCCAGATTCTACAGTTAGGGACTGGGGTGCTTTGTGTGTGTGTGTGTGTGTGTGTGTGTGTGTGTGTGTTTTCATCAAAGGATATCTACGTTTTTTGATGTATTCTTACTATATCAAGAACTTGAGATAGGGCTAAGTATGAAGCTGATTCACTATAGCTCGGGATTAGTAGGCACAAAGATTTGGGTTCAATCCCCAGGCCGGCGTAAACAAACCAAGGTGATACATGACTGTCATCTCAGCACTAGGGAGATGGAGGCACACAGCAAATTTGAAGACAGACTGGACTACATGAGACCCTGCCTCAGTGTCAAAAATAAACAAACAAAAAAAGGGCTTGAAGTGTATCTGGGAAAGGAGCAAAAGCGCTCAGCTCTGTCTATTGAGAAGGAGATACTCCATCTGGGCAGAAGCACCAATCACTTGGAAAGCTGAAGAGAAAAAAAATCCTGTTGCCTGATACCACCCTCAGAGGTGAATGCAATCGGTTCAGGGTGATCCTGGGTCTTGGGGTTGTACAAGTTCCACTGTGGTTCTTCCTGGGTGCTTTCGAGACTTAGTACAGCAGAGGGGTCTTTGGTTCTGAACTGTAGATAGGAGTGCACAGTCCCATAAATACTTTTTTCATTTCTAAAATCATTTAAAACCTTAGTGTCTACACATTCAATTCTAATAAACTAGTTTCAGAAAAGCATACAGTTACCTAAATTTCTGATTATTGCTGAAATTCAGAGATACCCCTCAATAAGTTCAACATTTTTTTTCAATGTGGCATTTATGATGTGGTAAATGCTTAGGCTGCAAATTTTGCAACTTTGACCTAAAATACACTAACTAACCTTTTCCTGAGAAAATGACTTAGCTTTGCTTGTAAATGCTATAGTACTAGTCATTAACGTTTTAAAGATATGTATAAAAAAGCTGTATGAGAACAACTGGATTTCCAGTACAGTCAAAACTTCTTCAGAATAAATTGGATTTATTATATTTCAATAAATTTATGAGTCCAAGTATCATTATGAAAGAAACAGTGATTTCCTGTGTAGTTTCGATGCATTCATTTTGTGAACGGAGGTAGTTAATGATTACCCTCTAAGAATTAGCATGTAGATTTGTAGATTACCCTTAACAAACAGCCAGTCAAAGCTCGGAGATTCCCTTTCTCAAGGAGTAGAAGTCACATTTATTCATTTTGTCCCTGAAAAGAAGTTTTCCTTTTTTCCATTACCATTTTTCAGGAATGACAAGACAGAAATATCCCAAAGAGGGTACTGTGGGTCCCTACTCCGCCTCACAGGCAACTAAGCTCAAGCCTCAAGATTGGGCGTAGTTACCACTCAGCATCCCAATGTTTGCGCAGTGAACTCTGAGACACCAACCTGCCTTCCTACTTATTGACTCTGAACAGGGGGCCCTACTTCTCAGTAGTGCTGGTCACTCATGGTAAACAGCCCTGGCTCAAAGTCCTCCACTACACTTTCTTCTAGGGCATGACTTCTCGTTACCACATCAGTGCGAAGTCATTATCCTCGAGGCTGTGAGAGGTTCAGAAAGAGCTGATACAAAAATTATGATGGAGGAGGAGCAGGGCAGAAATTTACCAAGAGGTGGCTGATCTTAGGGAAGTCTTTGGTTGTGACAGGAAAAGCAGAATGGCCAGAGAGTCAACTCTAAAGCTGAACACTGTGGTTCTCTTTGTTCCTCCAGGAGAGGAGGTGCAGAAACCAAGTACCACTGGGAAAGGTCAACTTCTAGAAAGAGAAACAACAGGGGTCTCACCATCCACAGCCCAGGAGTGTCCTGGAAAATGTAAGAAGTGGAGGCCAGGAACTTCCTCTCACTCCAGAACAGTCCCAAACCAACTGCAACCTCACTGACAGTTACCTGCTCTAAGCCCCGCCCCTACTATCCATCTACTGGCTGCAGTTTTATAACTCCTGACTTGATTGGCTGATGAAAACAGCGTCCTTTTTGTTGTTGTTTATTAAAGGCATTTAAAACTATAAAGCTGTGTTTATTAAAGGGGAAAACAGAAAACGTGAAACGAAACCGCTAGAAACTGTATTATTTATGTATATTTAACTTGCTGCATAGTGAGTTTCTGGCCTTGAACCCCTGGACAGTGTTTTCTCTGCATTCAAGAAGGAGGAAGTCTCCTGGATATGGTGTGGTTGTAGATATTTTGAATGCAGGACTTCTGGTTTCTGGGTTTGAAGCATGGGGTTGGGACCTTGGTTCTGGGCATGTGAAAGAAAGCAGTCATCAAGACAGACTGGGAAAGCAGTTTCTCATTCTTTCTGGGACAAATGTGAAGATGGTTTCAGAAATAGAGGCACATTGAACACATTTTTTCCAAATATATATAAAGAATAGTTTTTGTGAAACTATTTAGCGGCATTATTGTGGGATCAAGTTTTGTATTCTTGTATCTTGTTTGTATTAGTCAGTGATCTCTAGAGGAACAGTACCTGTACGATGAATATGCATATTCTAATTTGTGCCTACTTGAGATGCAAACCAACCATCACACTATTCTAAGAAAATATTTGGGGGAGAAATTTTGTAA